>CAUYTI010019930.1:0-24603 GCA_963575145.1 Galago senegalensis | reverse complement strand
CCTCATAATTTTACTGTTGGGATCTGTACCTAGGATTACTTCTTCCTTCCTTCCTTCCTTCCTTCCTTCCTTCCTTCCTTCCTTCCTTCCTTCCTTCCTTCCTTCCTTCCTTCCTTCCTTCCTTCTTTCTTTCTTTCTTCTCTCCCTTCCTCCCTCCCCCTCGTTCGTTCTTTCTTTCTTTCTTTCTTTCTTTCTTTCTTTCTTTCTTTCTTTCTTTCTTTCTTTCTTTCTTTCTTTCTGCCATACTTTATTCTCTCTCTCTCTTTTTTCTTCCTTTCTTTTTTCCTTTTTCCTTTCTTTCTTTCTTTGTTCCTTCCTTCCTACTTCCTTTTTTTCTTCCTATATTTACTGCATTATTTTTAATGAGAGTTATTTTCACTTGCTTCCCCAGACTAGATTGTCCATGACCTCAGCCTTGCAGAAAATTACATCTAAATCTTCACTTTAAGTAATCCTGCTGACTTTACCTCTGGAGTAGCTGGAACTATAGATAAAGGATAAAACACTTGACTTCTCTTTCCATTAATGTGTCAACCCAATAAGAGATCAGAGCTCAGGTTGTCTCTCTGTTGTTCAGCCTTGTCTCTAGCATGGAAGCTCAAGGGATCTGCCTAATTGGGCTGCCCAGATCATGGAAATTTGTAGTCATGCTTCTGATAAGTCATTGAGCTCTACTTATGAAATGGGCTTATAGGGGACATTGAGGATTATCCAATTTTCAGGCCTCAGTGCACATTGAGATTAAATCAGAACTGTTTTACATATGTGTGTTGAGAAAGCAAAACAACTATAAATGGATTTATTATAGCCTTATCAGGTTTCATTAGTTATTGTGTACTATACATGTGATGCGACAAAACTCTTCATTATGCTTTGTGGCCAAGAAGCCAAGAGCTTAGATGTGCCTAGCATAGAATTCAAGATTGATGGATATTTCAAGATAGGCTGATATTTACCACAATCATCATAAATAACTGCAAGGAAGAAATACACTATTAGACATAGTGCCTCAGCAGATTTTGAGAAGGAAACTTCAGTGAGACATTTGCCATCCAAAACAAGTGTATTCTTCGGAAAGAAATCAAACATCATGAAAAGTAGAACTCAGAATTGTGGGACATGCCATTTATGCCTGTCAAATTATTGTTTCATCATTGGGCTCAATTTCTTGTTCTATAACAGCTAAAGGCAATACTAGGTATAAACCCCACTCTTCCATTTGATTACAAATCCATGACTTGAAAATGAAACAACAGATTATTAAATCACTTGGCCATGATTAGAAAACGAAATTTAGGAAGCAGGAATTGAGACTGGAGAAGAGAATGCCACACATTTTTACAGTTTGAACACAACAAAAAAACCAGAAGGCAACTACGCATGCTTAGGAGAAATAAGATTTACCTTAAAGACAGTAACCCTGGGCAATAACCATAGTGAGGTCATCCGTGGTGAACATATAGTGACTTCATCCTGGAATGTCACTGTTTGCAGGATTCTAGTCAAAGATACTGGAGTTTTCTGCTACTTCAGCTGGTGTCCTGTGAGTGTTTAAACCAGGACCTTTCTTAGCCCTCCATCCACAGACATCTTATGGATTACATTAGTAGCTGAGATTCTAGTCACTAGCTTGTCACAACAGCTGATATTTTGTTTAGCAGTAAGAATCAAGCTGCAATCTAGATGGTATAACTGCAAAGAGACACTTAAGTAGGATGCTCTTTTTTCTTTATTTTTTTCCTTTTTTAGACAGAGTTTCAACTTGTCACTCTTGATAAAGTGCTGTGCCATCACAGTTCAAAGAAACCACCATATCCTGGGCTCAGGTGGTTCTTTTGCCTCATACCCCAGTAGCTAAAACTACAGGTTCCCACGTCAATGTCCAGCAATTTTTTTTTTTTTTTTGCAGATTGGTATGGACAATTTTAAACTCACCACCCTCATTGTGAGCAACAACATCAGACATCAAAGTTAGGTTATTTTTAAAACTAGGTGTTATGGATAGTGTTGGTTGTCCATGCCTCTCATCTTGGCAATTTTGGAGGAGCACTCAGTTGGATTGTCTGAACTTCTGAATTGTAGAACAATCTCAGCAGTAGTGAGATACCCATCTCTGAAAAATAACAGATGGAAGAATGTTATGCAGGCTCCTAGCATTCCAGCTAAGGGAATTGGTTCTTTGGATGAGAATACTTGAAGTTTGCTATGAGCTCTGATACTAGGATACTCTACTAAAGAAAAAAAAAAACAAGATTATATCTCAATTAAAAAATGGAGAAAACCATTTGTATTGGAGTTATTCCTCCTTTTTACATTTTTTTTTCCTTTGGTTAGAGATATAGAGAATTACTTTATCAAACTCAGTAAAGTTCTGTGGCATCTACAGATCACAGCAATTTCCAACCCCTGGGTTTAGGAGATTTTTTTCTCTTAGTCTCCTGAGTATTTGGGACTACATGTGGACCCCACAGCACTTGGCTATTATTTTTACTTTTGACCACAGATCTAGTTTTGAAAATTTTTACCTAGAATAGTTACCAACTTTAGAAATTATAATCTCCTAGGGAAATTTTTTTTTCTCGATAAATCCCTAATAGTCAAGACTTCAGATTTTACACAACTCTGACCATTTTTTATCTTCTTTTCTTGTAGTCACTCTAAACTGTCCACTCTATGAATTCTTGATTCAAGTCAGGTTTTTCTATGCACACTGAAATGTCCAGATTGTACACTCAACCCCATCTGTTGTACTTTATATTCTGGGCCAATATTACTTTCCCCCAATGGGTCCAAGACCAGGGACCAGATATTTCTGGATGACTCCTACCCATCAGATCAGCTGGCAGTCTCCTAAGAAACCAACTTAAAATGCCCTTGACTGATTCATTTTTCCCTCTTTCCTCTGGGGACCACAATAAATCTCCTCCTTTATGTAGTTCTGTATTCCAACTGCCTATTGACCTTTCCTTGTAATTTTGCTCTTGGAAACTGTACCTAGTGAAAATTTCTTTCTTTTGTTTCTTTTTATCCCTCCTTCATTCCTTCTTTCCTCCTTCTCTCCCTCCAACCCTTCCTCCCTTCCTTCCTTTCTTCTGTCATTCTATCCTGTTTTCATTATTATCCATGAGACCACTCTGTTCCAAGGTTAGATTGTCCATGACCTCAGGCTTTCCCATGATGAATCCAACTCTTCCTTTGAAGTGATCCTTCTGCATCAGCCTCTTCAGTAAATGATAACTTTAGGTAAGGGTCTACATAAGGTGACCATTGGTAAAGTGGGACACCATGGGCCGGGGGAGGCTCCTTAATTAAAAATTTGGTGTATATAGAACAACAAAAATTTTCATAGAACACAAAATTAGTATTGTCTTAAAATGGTATTTATCTTAAAATTTCAACATAAGTACAATTTGCAAATATAATACATTAAAAATTATATACAGTATTATTTTATTCTTTGGCATATTTCTTACTTGATTAAATTATTTTAGGATATTGCTGTCATTGTTTAAAAGGTCATGAAATTTTTCACAAGAATTTTTTAAATCATATTTCACACATAAAATGGCTTTCAAAGTCTCAACACTTAACTTGTGATTTTTCTGATGTCCACACTTTATTTACCTTAGAAAAAAATGTGTTCAGTCCCAGCATTAGTTCCTGGAAAGAAAGCACATATACCACAATTTTTAGTGTATTATTGTAGGGAAAATGGTTTGTTTCTATATGATGAAATATTTCTAACCATTTGTTCTCTATTATTATTTTTGCTGATGCCCAAGATTTAACCTTTTCATTATCAATATATATATTTTTTAATAATAATAACTTATAAGTAGTAAGTGTCACTTTCGAGGCTGGCACCAGACTTTTTGCCACCACTGTAAAGTGTAAATAATACAAGTACTGTCTGTTAAATTCATAAAATAAATAAATAACTTACTTACCTAAATTATCTGAATAGCTGATTTGTTGACATCACTTGTTTAACCAGCACTAGCACACAGTACAATGTGTATCATATGAGAGACAGTTACAAAATGTTTTCGTCATTACCAATGCCAAAAAAATGCCATTATTCATTAAGTCCAAACAATGGTGGTTGAATTCTAATAACTGATTAACAATGGAACTTTCTTTTCTTTGAGATGGAGCCTCAAGCTATCCTCCTGGGTAGAGTGCCATGGCATCACACTCACAGCAATCTTCAACTCCTGGGCTCAAGTGAGTTTCCTGCCTCAGCCTCCCAAGTAGCTGGGACTACAGGCACAACACCTGGCCGTTATTTGGTTGCAGCCATAATTGTTGTTTTGTGGGCCTGGGCTGGAGATTCAAACCCTCCACCTTAGGTGTATGTGTCTGGTGCCTTAGCCGCTTGAGCCACAGGCGCCGAGCCAATGGGAAATTTCATAAGCAGTTCTCAATAATCAGTACTCAACAATTATTTGTTAATATTATAGTTTGACATTATAAAACTAACAAAAATAACATAAAGCACATATCCTACCGGAATAGCCGCATTGCAGCCTAAAACCATATACTCCCTTCCCATCCTCCCTCTCTGCTCATTCTTTTCAAAAATCAGGAATTTATTAAAATGCCACAGGACATGAGACAAATTGTTAAAAATTGGTACTATCCTGCCAAAAGCGGGACGTCTGGTAACCTTAGACATATCTTGACGACCCTTTCCCTTTTACTGGATATTGGGTGGGAGATCAGGGCTTCAGATGTCTTATTATTGTTCAGTCTTGTCTCTAACGTGGGAGCCCAGGGGATCTCCACAATTGGGCTTCCTAAAGCATAAAAATATTGACATCATATGTGAGATAAGGCATTGAGCTCTACTTAAGAAATGAGTTTATTGGGGACCCAGAGGTTTGTCCAAACCTCTGTTTTGGGTGATACATTGGGAGTATGTCAGGACTGTTTTACATATCTATGGGGAGAGATCACCATAATTATGCATGAATCTATTTTATCCTTATCAAGTTTCATTATTTATTTTCTATTAGACGTATGATCCAACATAACTTTTTAATGTTCATTGTGGCCAAGAAGCCAAAAGTTTAGACACATCTAACTCAGAATTCATGATTGATAGAAGTTTAAAGTTAGGCTGATATTTCTCATGATAATCATAAATAAATGTATGTATTGAGTACAATTCTGTATAGAGTGTCCAACGAGATTTCAAGATGGAAACTTCAATGAGACACCTACCATTTGAAACAAGCTTATTGTAGAGAATAAAGTAAAACATCATGAAAAGTAGACCTGGGAATTGTGTAATGTACCTTTCAGGTCATTCAAATTATTGCCTGATCATTGGAATCAATTTCTCTTTCCATAACCTCTCAGAGCATCAGAAGGCATAAACTGCATGCTTCCATTTGATTAAAAATCTATGACTTGAAAAGGAAATGATGGATTATTAAATTACATGGACATGGTCAGAAAAGACAATTTAGGAAGCAGGAATTGAGTGTGAAAAACTCTTTGTAAGTCTGAACCCAACAATTTGAACCAAACAACAAACCCGAACAGCAACTATACATGCTTAGCTGGAATAAGTTTAAGCTTAAAGATGACAAACCAGGGCAACATCCATTATGATGTCATCCATGGTAACCATGTAGTGACTTAATCCTGGAATGTCATGGGATCCAGGTTTCTGAACAAAGATAGTCACTGGAATTTTCTGCTCACTTCAGGTGGTATCCTCCAAGCCTTTGATCCACGACATTTCTTAGCCCTTCATCCACAGACAGAGAAGTGATCTTCCATTTTGCCTTATTGATTACGTTGATGTCTGAGATTCCAGTCATTAGGCTAATACAACAGTAGTGGTTCATTCAGCAGTGAGACTAGAGTTGTATTCCATCTGCATAGAGACAATTAAGTAGGATGCTCTCTGTTCTTTTCTTTTCTTTTTAACAGAGATTCGCTTTGTCAATCTCTTTACAGTGCTGCACCATCACAGCTCAGAAAAACTCCATCACCTTGCCTAAGGTGAATCTTTGCTTCAGCCTACCCAGAAACTTGAACTACAAGCATCTGTCTCAATGCCCAGCTAATTTTTCTTGCAGATGGGACTATTTCTGAAAACATCACCCTCATACTGAGCTATGTCTTCAGACATAAAAAATGAGATGATTATCAAAGTAGATTTTGTGGCCAGGGGTGGTGCTTAATGCCTCTATTCTTGGCAATTTGAGAGGCCTAGTCAGTTGGATTGTCTGAGCTTATGAATGTGAGAACATCCTCATCTCTGAAGAAGAAAAAACAACCAGATTGTATTCTGGCTCCTGAATTGCCAGGTAAGGAAATAGGTTCTCTTGATGAGAACACTCGAAGTTTTTTGTGAGTTATAATATCAAGGTACTATACCAAAGGCAATAACACAAGACTCTGTCTCAATAAATGGAAAAAAACAATTTGTATTGGATTTACTCCTCATTCTTATCTTTTTTTAAATAGAGAAGGAAATTTACTTCATTTATCACACTCACTAATGTTCAGTGGTGTCTACAGATCACAGCAACCTCCAACTCCTGTGCTTAGGCAATTTTCTTCTGTCAGTCTGCAAGTATCTAGGAGTAGAGGTGAAAGCCACAAGGCCTGGCTATTATTTTGATGTTTCACCATGGGTCTAATGTTAAAAATGTTCTCCTAGATTACAGTCACCTGGAGAAATTATTCTCTCATAGGAATATGTTTTTCTTACATCCCAATATTAGTGAAGATTTCAGATTTTGCACAACTCTGACCCTTTGGTATCTTAGATTATTTTAGTCACTATAAACTGCCCACACAGTGAATTCCTGACTCAATTCCAGTTATTTTATGCACATTAAAATATCCAGATTATACACTCCACCCCTCTGTTGCACTTTTCTATTTGGGCCAGAATTTCCTTGCCCAAATCAGTGCAAGATTGGGGACTGGACAACTCCTGATGACACCTGACATCAACTGGCAGTCTTTTATTGAACCAACAGCAAAAGACCTTGTCCTGATTCTTTGTCCCCTGCTCCCTGCCCCCAGCGATCAAAATAAATCTCCTCCTTTATGTTGTAATGTATTCCATCTGACTACTGACCTTTTCTCAACTTTCCTTCTTGGAATCTGTATCTAGGAAAATTTCTTTATTTCTATCTTTCTTTCATTATTTTTCAGCATACCAACTCTCACTCTGTTCACCAGCCTAGATTGTTTAGGACCTCACCCTTCCACACGATCACATCCAACTATTTGGTTGATGTGCTCCTCCTGCCTCAGCCTTTGGAGAAGATTAAACTATAGGTAAGGGATACAACATTTGACTACTCATTCAATGAAGTGGAAACCCAGTGGGAGATAAAGGCTGAGGATGTATTTGTATTGCTCAGCCTTGTCTCTAAAACAGGATCTTAGGGAATCTGCCAAATTTTGCTTCCCTGAACATCAAAATATTGTAGTCATGTTGAGGATAAGTCATTGAGCTCTAATAAAGGAATGAGTTTAGGGGGCTTTAAAGATTGCCCAATCCTCAGGCCTTGGTGAATCATATGGAGTGTGTCAGGACTGTGATTCATATCTGTGTTGGGAGAACACCACAACTATACATAGATCTCTTTTATTCTTATCAGGTTTCAGTAGTTAGTGTGTATTGTACCATGTGATCCAGTATAACTCTTCAAGTGCAGTGCTGCTAAGAAGCCAAATTTTGGACACACCTAGCATGAAATTCAGGATTGATGGAAATTTAAAGATAGGCTCATATTTCCCATAATTATTTATCATAAATAAGTGCAGTTATGGAGTACAGTACTGGACACAGTACAACACCAGATCTTGAGTGGGAACTTTTAGTGAGAAACCAACTATACAAAACTAGCCTATTCTAGAGAAAAAAACAGTAAAACATCATGAAAAGTAGAACTGGTAATTGTGTAATGTATGATTTAGTTTTGTCAAATGCTTATTCGATTATTGGGCTCTTTTTCTTGTTCTCTAACAACCCAGGCCAGCACTATGTGTAAACCCCACTCTTGATTACAAATCTGTGAATTGAAACAGAAAAAAATGGTTGTTCAATCCTTTGGCCATGGTTACAAAGCAAAATTTAGGAAGCAGGGATTAAGTGTGGAGAAATGAACCCCAATCTTTGAAACAATTGTAATCCAGCAACAACCCTGGACAACAACTACTCATGCTTAACCAAAAATGTTATGCTTAAAGATTGTAAATCAGAGAAACACCCATTATGATGTCATCCCTGGTGACCATATAATGACTACATACTGGAATGTCATGGCATTTAGGATTCTGGTCGCAGATACTCCCTGAAATTTTCTGCTCACTTCAGCTGGGGTCCTGCAAGTGTTTGATCCAGGACATTTCTGAGCCCTACATCCACACACAGAGAAGGGATCTCCCATTTATACCTTATTGATTACATTCATGGCTTAGATACCAGTCAGTAGGCTCACAGAAATGTTGAGATTTTATACAGCAGTGAGACTCATGCTGCATTCCTTGACCTCCTCCTGGGGACTATTATCAATCGCCAATTTTGTACTCTGTCTCCCTACTGAACTTTCCATGTAATTTCACTCTTTGAAACTGCAAATAGAAATTATTTTCTTTTCCTGCCTTCCGTTCTTTTCTTTCCTCTCTCTTTCTATTTCTTTCTTTTCTTTTGTTCTTCATTATTTTTCCTGAGACTGCCTCTCACTCTGTTCCCCAGGGTAATTTATCCATGACTTCACCCTTCCACAAATCCACCTCTTCAATTGAATTCATCCTCCTGCTTCAACCTCTGCAGAAACAGGAAAAGGTTAGAGATACAACACTTGACCACACTTTCCATTTGAGTAGAAACCCTGTTAGAGATCATGGCTTAGGTTGTCTTTCAGTTTTTCAGCCTTGTTTCTAACATGGAAGCTCAGGATATCTGCATATTTGATTGCGCAGGGCATTGAAATATTTAGTCATGCGTGGGATAAGTCATTGAGCTCCAGGTAAGAAATGAGCTTTTAAGGGACTTTGAGTACTATCCAATCCTCAGGCCTCCGTGAACCATAGGGAATATGTCAACACTGTTTTAAATATCTGTGGTGGGAAATCACAACAACATTGCATAGATATTTTTTATCCTTATCAGGTTTCCCTAGATATTGTGTATTATATGTGTGATAAAAAATAACTCTTTAAAGGGAAATGAGACCAATAAGCCAAAAGTTTAAACACATCTAGCATGGAATTCATCATTTATGGAAATTTAAAGATAGGCTGACATTTCCCATGATTATAATAAATAACTGCAAGTATGGAGATACCACTGTACCCAGTGCTTAACCAGGTTTCAAGAGGGAATCTTCACTGAGATACCTCCCATCCAAAACGAACATATTCTATAGAAAGAAGTAAAACATTCATGAAAAGTAGAACTGTGAATTGTGTTATGTACCATATAGATCTGTCAAATCATTGTCCAACCATTGGGCTCTATTTCTTGTTCTATAATATTGATATCGGATTTCTAACACTGGATTTCCAGGCTTTTGATCTCAACTATTCAATGAATGAATTGATGGACATAGAATGAACAGTGAGGTTTTATTTAAAGCTCAAAGAACCAAACCTCCTTGCAGAGCAGGATGCAAGTGTTACAATTCTCATGAAAACAACTCTTACAAAGAGCCAAGCCTCTTTGTAGAGCAGGATAGATGTGCTACAGCTCTTACAAAGAACCAAGCCTCTTTGTAGGGCAGGATCATCTAAGGGCCAAGCCTCTTTGTAGAGTAGGATCAGCAGCAGAAGTGTTATAACTCCTACAAAGAGCCAAGCCTCTTTGTAGAGCAGGATCAGCACTAGAAATGCCACAGCTCTCGCTTCTTCTGGACAGTCTGCGATGGTCTGCTGAAGTCTTCTTCTTCTGCTCTCTTCTGCATCTGTGATGATCTGCCCCCAGGCTCTCTGCTCAGGGTCTTATATAGGTGTAATAGCTTAACTGTGATTGGCAGGATTAAAAATGGACTAATCAGGGATGGGCACCAGTTTTCACTTGATTGACAGGTCCTCTAGCACTGGTCTACTGGAGATTCTGGGGTTAGAAAGCTCCCCTGCTTGCTCCAGCCTCCTGGGTTCTTTGCCAGCTGCTGTCACCAAGACGAGGTGGCAGGTCCCCTCCCCAGGCTCTGCTGGCTGAGCTGGCTGGGGTGCCACTTTTCTGGTATCAATATCACAGGGAAATACTAGATATAAACCACACACTTCCATTTGATTCCAAATCCCTGACTTGAATAGAAAAAGATGGGTTGTTGATTCCCTTACCCATGGGTACAAAACAAGATTTATGAAGCAGGATTTCAGTATGGAGAAATGAACCACACACTTTGTAATAGTTTTATCCCAATGATAAACACAGACAGCAACTATGAATCCTTAGCAGGAATAAGATTATGCTCAAAGATGGTAACCCAGGGCAACACCCATTGTGAAATCATCCATGGTTGATGTCATCCATATGCTGATGTCACGCTTGCCTGTCAGGGGATCCAGGGTTCTGGTCTAAGATACTCACTGGACTTTTCTGCTCACTTCAGCTGGGTCCTGCCATGTTTGATCTAGGAAATGTCTTACCCCTCCATGCACAGACAGAGATAGGATCTGCCATTTGTTCCTTATTAATTTCATTTATGGCTGAGATTCCAGTCAGCAGGCTGACAGAACTGTTGAGATTTTATACAGCACTGAGACTCAAGCTGCATCCCAGATGGTAAAACTACCTAGAGATAAGAAGCATGCCTTTTGTAAAAAAATTGAGACAAGAGTTTCACTTTGTTACTTTCAGTAGCGTGCCATGCCATCACAGCTCAAAGAAACCTTCATCTCCTGGGCTTAGACATTTCTTTTGCCTCAGCCTCCCCAGTAGCTTGACTTATAGATTCCAACCTTACGGTCCAGCTATATTTTGTTGCAGATTGGCTGTGTACTATTTTGAACTCACTACCCTCATAGTGAGCCACGACTTCAGACATTGAAGATGAGATATATTTTAAACCAGTTTTTGTGGCAAGGGGTGGTTCATCCTTTCTCTCATCTTGGCAATTTGGGAGCCCAGTCATTTGGGTTGTCTCAGCTTCTGAATTGGAGATGAGTCTCAGCACTAGGGAAATATCCACCTCTGAAGAACAAAAAACAGCCAGATGTAATGCAGACTCTTGTTATGCCAACAGAAGGAATAGGTTCACTTAATGAGAACACTTAAAGTTTGCTGTAAGCTATGATACCAGGGAAGTCTACTGAAGGCAACAAAACAAGAATCAGTCTTAATAAATTAAGGGAGAAAAACATTTGTATTGGAGTTACTCCTCATTTTTACTTTTAAAAATATATATAGAGATAGAGACTTAGTTTATCACACTCAGTAAAGTTCTCTGGTGTCTACAGATCACAGCAACCTCCAACATCTCGGCTTAGGCTATTTTCTTCTCTCAGACTTCTGAGTAGCTTTGAGTACAGGTGAACACCATGACAGCTGGCTATTATTTTTAGTGTTTTTTCTTTGCATTTTTTGGCCAGGGCTTGGTTTGAACCTGTCATCTCTGATATGCAGGGCAGATGTCCCACTTCTTGAGCTACACATGCTGCCCTGTTATTATGTGTTTTCACCACAGATACAGGGCATAAAATTTTCCCCTAGATTAGATGTCAACTGAAGAAATTATTTTGTCATCCAGAATTTGTTTTTCCTATAACTCCTATTAGTTAAGACTTCAGATTTTACACAGCTTTGACACTTTCGTATCTTAGATTCTTGTAGTCACTCCTAACTACCCACACAGACTTCTTGACTCAAGTCAGTTTTTTTTATGTACATTAAAAAAATAGTCTACAATCCATCACATCTGTTGCACTTTTCTATCTGTGTCAATATTCCCTTCTCCCAATCAGTCCAAGACCATGGATCAGAACTCTCTGGACAATGCCGACCCATCAAATCACTGGTAGTATCCTAAGGAACAAACTGCAAATGAACTTCTCCTGAATAACTGTTCTCTCCTCTCCCCAGGGACCACAGTAAATCTCCTTCTTTGTGCAGTTCTGCGTTTCATCTGTCTTCTGAACTTACCTTGTAATTTTGCTCTTGGAAACTGTACCTACCAAAATTTCTTTTCTTACTCTCTCTTTCTTTCTTTTTCTTTCTCTCTCTCCCTTTCTTTCTTCCTTTCTTTCTTTCTTCCTTTCTTTCTTTCTTTCTTTCTTTCTTTCTTTCTTTCTTTCTTTCTCTTTCTTCCTTCCTTCCTTCCTTCCTTCCTTCCTTCCTTCCTTCCTTCCTTCTGTCCTTTCTGTTTTCCTTACTTCCTTCGTTCCTTCCTTCCTTAATTTCTATCTTTCTTTATTTTTCATGAACTGATGCTCCCTCTGTTTCTCAGACTATTTTGTCCTTAACCTCAATGTTGCACACAATGGCCTTCGACTCTTCACTTGAAGAGATCTCCTGCCTCACATTGTAAAGTAGCTGGAACAATAGGTAATGGAAAAAACACTTGACTTCCCTTTTTCTTTGAGTAGAACCCCAGTGGGATATCAGGGCTGAAGTTCTCTTTCTCTTGCTCAGGTTTATTTCTAACGCAGGAGCTCAGGGGTTCTACCAATCTGGCTATCCTGAGCATCAAGATATTGTAGAAATGCGTGGGATAAGTCATTGAGCTCTACTTAATGAATGAGGTGGAACTTTGAGGATTGTTCACTCCTCAAGCCTTGGTGACACATAAGTATTCAAGGACTGTTTTACATATCCATGGTGGGAGATCACCACAAGTATGCACGGATGTCTTGTATCCTTAGCCGGTTTCATTAGTTAATGTGTATTGTATGTGTGATGCAACATAATCTTCAGTGTGCTTTACGGCCAACCCCCTAGAAGTTTAGACACACCTACCACAGAATTCAGGATTGATGGAAATTTGAAGATAGACTGATATTTCCCCTGATCATCATAAACTTCTTCAGGTATGGAAGTACACATCTGGACACAGTGCCTCACCAGATTTTGAAAAGAAACTTTCAGTGAGACACCTACTGTCCTAAACCAGGCTATTCTATATTGAGAAGTAAAACATTGTGAAAAGTAGAACTGACAGTTGTGTATCATACCATTTAGATACATAAAATCATTGGGCTCGGTGCCTGTGGCTCAAGCAGCTAAGGCACCAGCCACATACATCTAAGGTGGCGGGTTCGAATCCAGCCTGGACCCACCAAACAACAATAATGGCTGCAACCAAAAAATAGCCGGGCATTGTGGCGGGCACCTGTGGTCCCAGCTACTTGGGAGGCTGAGGCAGGAGACTCACTTGAGCCCAGGAGTTGGAGGTTGTTGTGAGCAGTGAAGCCATAGCACTCTACCCAGGGGGACAGCTTGAGGCTCTGTCTCAAAAAATAAAAATAAAATAAAAAAATAAAATCATTGTCTGATCATGGGGCTCAATTTTGTGTTTTGTAACATCCCAGGCCAGCTATAGGTTTAAATCACACTCTTCCATTTGATTGCAAATCCATGAATTGAAAAGGAAATGATGGGTTGCTGTATCCATTAACCATGGTTACAAAACAAAATTTAGGAAGCTAGAATTGAGTGTGGAGAAAAGAACCCTACTTTAGGTAACAGTATAAACTCAACAACCACCCCAGACAACAATTACCCAGGATTAACAGAAATAAAATTAAGCTTAAATATGGTAATTCCAGGTAATGACCATTTAGATGTCATCCATTGTGAATACGTAGTGACTTCATCTTGGAATGTCATGGGATCCAGTACTCTAGTCAAAGGTACTTACTGGAAGATTCTATTCAGTTCAGCTGGTGTCCTGCAAGTGTTTGATCCTGGACATTTCTTAGCCCTCCCTTCACAGACAGAGAAGTGATCTTCTATTTGTGATCCTTACTGATTACATTAATGGATGAGATTCCAGGCACTAGGCTGATACAACAGTCAAAATTTTGTACAGCAGTGAGACTCTATCTGCATTCCAGATGATAAAACTGCAAAACTGTATAGAGACACTTAAATAAGTTGCTCTATTTTTTTTTTTCCTTATGAGACAGATTTTCACTTTGTCACACTTGGTAGAGTCATGTAACTTCACAGCTCACAGAAACCTCCATATTCTGGGCTGAGGTGATTCTTTTGCCTCAACTTCTACATTAGGTTAAAGTGCAGGCACATGCCTAAATGCCCAGCTATTTTTATTGCAGACTGGCTGGGATCATTTTCAAACTCAGCACTCTTATGTTGATCCACCACTTCAGACATCGATGATGGGATATTTTTAAACTAGTTTTTTGTGGGCAGATTTGGATTTTTAAGGCCTCTTATCCTGGAAATTTTGGATTCCCAGTCATTTGGATTATTCAATCTTCTGAATTGTAGATCAATATTAGCACTAATGAGACACCCATCTCTGAAGAATAAATAGCAGTCTGATGTAATACAGGCTCCTGATATGCCAGCTAAGAAACAGCTTCACTTGATGAGAACACTTGAAGTTTACTGTAAGCTATGATACCAGTGTACAAAGGCAAAAAAACAAAACAAAAACAAACAAACAAACAAAAAATAAAACTCTCTGTCTCAATAAATGAATGGAGAAAATCATTTGTATTGGACTTACTCTATACTTTTACTTTTTTAAAATAAGGACAGAGACTTACTTCATTTATCACAGTCAGTAAAGTTCTGTGGCACCTACAGATCACAGCAACCTTGAACTTCTGAGTTTATGAGATTGTCTTTTCTGCCTCCTGTGTAGCTGGGTCTACAGGTAAACCTCACAACACCTGGCTATCATTTTATTTTTGTCCATGTATACAATGTTGAAAAATTTCCCCACATTATATATGACCTGGAGAAATGATTCTTTTATAGGGAAAACTTTTCCTACAGGCCCTATTACTCAACTTTAGTTTTTACTCACCTCTAATCCTTTCATATCTTAGATTCTTGTAGTAACTCTAAATTGCCCTCACAGTGCATTCTTGACTCAAATCAGGTATTTTGTGTACAGTAAAATATCCAGATGTATAACACCACACCTTCAGTGACATATTTCAATCTAGGCAAATATTTCCCTCCCCAAATCAGTCCAAGAACAGGGACCAGATATCTATGGATGATCCCCAGCTTCAGATCAACTGGCAGTCTCCTAAGAAACTAACCACAAATGTACTTGTTCTGACTCATTTTTCCCTCCTCCCCCTGGGGACCACAGAAGGATCCTCTTTTATGTATGGCTGTATTCCATCTGCCTCCTAAACTTTTCTTGTAATTTTGCTCTTGGAAATTGTATCTAGCAAAATTTCTTTCTTTATTTATTTCCTTCCTTCCTTCTTTCTTTCTCTCTTTCATTCTATCTTCCTTTCATTATTTTTCATGAGACCAACTATTAGTTAAGACTTCAGATTGTACACAACTCTGACCCTTTGTTATCTTAGATTCTTGTAGTAACTCTAAACCACCCACTGAGTGAATTCTTGACTCATGAAATAATTTCACTCTTGTAAACTTTACCTAGCAAAATGTCTGTCTTTCCTTCCTTCCTTCCTTCCCTCCCTCTCTCACTAGCTCCCCCCCAACTATCTCTCTCTCTTTATCTCTCTTTCTTTCTTTCCTTCCTTCTATCTTCCTTTCATTATTTTTCATGAGGGAGACTCCTACTATGTTCCCCAGTTGAGATTGCCCATGTCCTCAGCCTTGCACACAGAGACATCCAACATTTTGGTTGAAGTAATACTCCAAATGATCCTCGTTCCTCAGCTGTAACAATAGGTTATGGATACAGCACTTTTCTACACTTTCTATTTGAGTAGATACACAGTGGGAGATCATGTCTAAGGTTGTCTTTCTGTTAGTCAGTCTTGTCTCTAAAATGGGAGCTCAAGAAATCTGCCCAATGGGGCTGCCCAGAGCATCAAAATATTGTAGTCATGTGTGGAATAAGTCATTGAGATCTATTTAAAAATGAGCTTACCGGTATCTTTAAGGATTATAAAATCTTCATCCCTCAGTGACAAGTAGACAGTGTGTCAGTAGTCTTTACCATATCTTTGGTGGGAGATCAACCTCAACTATGCATGGGTCTCTTTTATCCTAATCAGGTTTCATTAGGTATTCTGTATTATACTTGTGATTCAACATAACTCTTCAACCTGCTTTGTGGCCAAGAAGCTAAATTTTGGACACACCTAGCATGGAATTCAGGATTGATGGAAATTTAAATTAGGCTGCTATTTCCCATGGTCATAATAAATAACTGTAGGTATCTAGTATATTACTGGACACAATGCCTCTTGAGATTTCAGGAGGAAACCTTCAGTGAGGCACATATCATCCAAAACAAGCCTATTTTAGAGAAAGAAGTAAAAAATCATAAAAAGTAGAACTGGGAATTGTTTGAGGTAAAATTTATGTCCGTCAAATCATTGTCCAATCATTAGGCTTGCTTTCTTGGTCTGTAAAATCACACAGTAAAACTAGGTAGAAATCATAGTTTTCCATTTGATTACAAAACCGTGACATAGGAAGGAAAAGATGGGTGTTTGAATGTCTGGGCCATAGTTATAAATTAAAATTTAGGCAGCAGGAATTGAGTGAGCAGAAACGAACCTCACTCTTTGTAACAGTTTGAACCCAACAACAAAACCAGACAGCAACTACATATGCTTAGCATGAATAAGATTAAGCTTAAAGATGGGAACCCAGGGAAATGCCCTTTGTGATGTCACCCATGGTGACAATCTAGAGACTTTATCATGGAATGCTGTGGGATTCTGATCAAAGATACTCACTGGACATTTCTGCTTCTTTCATCTGGTCTTCTGCAAGAATTTAATTCAGCATATGTCTTAGCTCTTTTTGAATGCCCCATTTGTACCTCATTTATTACATCAAAGGCTCAGGTTCTAGTCACTAGGCTGACAAAAAAATTGAGATTTTGTGCAGCAGTGACACTCAAGCTGCATTACAATAATAAGACGGCATAGAATCATTTATGTAGAATGTTTTTTTTTTTTTTTTTGTGAAAGACTTTCACTTTGTCACTATGGGAAGTTTGCTGTGCCATTATAGGTCACAGAAACCTCCATCTCCTAGGCTCAGGTGATACTTTAGCCTCAGACACCCCAATAGTTTGAACTACTGGTGCCTGCCTCAATGCACTGTCATTTTTTTTGTTACATTTTGCCTTTTTCCAACTCACCCTCTCATGTTGATTCATCACTTCAGACAACAAAAATGGAATATTTTTCAAACTAGGTTTTGTGACTAGGGGTGATTATGAATTCCTCTCATGTTGGCAATTTGGGAGGCTCAGTCAGTGGGATTGTCTGAACTTCTGAATTGGAGACCACCTTCAGCACTCATCACATGCCCATGTCTAAAGAATAAAAAACGACAGTATGTTATGCAGGGTCTGGGAATGCCAGCTGAAGGAATAGGTTTGCTTGATGTGAACCCTTGAAGTTTGCTGTGAGTTATGACACCAGAGAACTCTAGCAAATGCAAAAAACAGGACTCTCTCAATAAGTGGGAAAAAAAAAACATTTTTATTGAAATTACTTCTCATTTTTACCTTTTTTTTAATAGAGACAGACACTTACTTTCTTTATCACACTTGGTAAAGTTCTGTGGCATTTACAGATCATAGTAATTTCCAATTCCTGAGTTTAGGTTTTCTTCTTGGAAACTGCCCTAGTAGCTGGGACAACAGGTACATGCCATAATTCCTTGATATTATTATTACTTTTCACCATGGATGTACTGTTGAAATTTTCCCCCTAGATTAGATGTCATATAAGAAATTATTCTGTTATAGGGAAATTGTTTTCCTACAACCCATATTTTCAAGTCTTCAGGTTTTACACAACTCTTATCAGTTAGTATCTGAGATTCTTCTGATCACTATAAACAGCCCACACAGGAAATTATTTGACTCATCAGATTACTTTTATGCACAATAAAATATCCAGATTCTACTCTCCATTCTTTCTGTTGCAGGTTTCAATCTGGCCCAATATTCTTTTTCCCAGTAGGCCAAGTCCAGGAAGAGATATCCCTGGATGAACCCCTACCCATCACATCAACTGACAGTCTACTAAGAAACAAAACACAGATGAACTTGTCCTGACTCGGTGTTTCCTCCTTCACCCAAAATAAATCTCCTCCTTTATGTAGTCCTATATTCCATCTACCTACTAAACTTTACTCATAATTTGGTGGCTCTTAAAATCTGTACCTAGAATCATTTTTTTCTTTCTTTCTTTCTTTCTTTTCTTCCTTCCTTCTTTCCTTCCTTCTTTTCTTCCTTCTTTTCTTTCCTTCTTTCTTTTTCTTTCTTTCTTTTTGCCTTCTTTCTATCTTTCTTACTTTCTATCTTTTTTTCATTGTATTTCATTACAATGAATGTCACTCTGTTCCCAGACTAGATTTTCCATAACCACAGCTTTGCACACAATGACATCCAACTCTTTGTTTGAAATGAACCTCATGCCTCAGCCTCTGGAGTACATGGAACTATAGGTAAGAGATACAATACTGGACTACCCTTTCTATTTGAGTAGAAACCCAGTGGGAGCTCAGGGCTGAGTTTGTCTTTCTGTTTCTCAGGCTTTTCTCTTGCATGGAGCTCAGAGGATCTTCCCAATTTTGCTGCCCAGAGCAATTTTGAAATATTGTAGCCATGCGTGCAATAAGTCATTGAGCTCTAGTTAATAAATAAGCTTATTGGGGCCTTTGAGGATTTTCCAATCCTCAGGCATCATTTACACATAGGGAGTATGTCAGAAGTGTTTTACATATCCATGGTGTACATATCCATGGACCACAACTATGCATGGATCTCTTTTGTCTTTGTCAAGTTTTATTAGTTATTGTGTATTACATGTGTGATCCAACATCTATTCAATATGCATTGTGGCAAGCATCTCAAAAGTTTAGACACACCTAGCACAGAATTCAGGATTGATGGAAATTTAAACATAGGCTGATATTGTCCATGATCATAATAGATAAATGTAGGAATGGAGTAAACTGTTGTACACAGTGCCTCACCAAATTTCATGAAGGAACCTTCACTAAGACCGTCCAACACAAGCCTATTCTAGACAAAAGAGGCAAACATCATGAAAGGTAGAACTGCAAATTGTGTGACATACCATTTAGGTGTGTCCAGTCATTGTCTGATCATTGGGCTCGATTTCTTGTTCTATAACATCCCATGGCAGCATTAGTTATAAAGCACACTTTACTGTTTGATTTCAAATCTATGACATGAAAAGGAAAGTATGGGTTGTTGAATCCCTTGGCCATGGTTACAAAACAAAATTTGGGAAGTAGGAGTTAAGTGTGGAGATAACCCCACTCTTTGTAACAGTTTGAACCTAACAACCAACCTGGGCAGCAGAAGTTGGATGAGCCTTCTATGGGCCTTAAGGGAATATCTGCATAGAAGAGGGTGTTAGAGAAGACGAAAGAGATCTCTGATGGAGAAGCAGACCCAGTGGCCTGGGACCCATCACTTCTAAGGAGGCAAGTGAACCAGAACAAAAGACTTCTGATCTAGTATGCGCTGCTGTAGCTCCCCTTAGGAATGTGCAGCATCTTGTAGTCTCTAGAACATAAAGCCTAGAAGCATGGTCAGCTCTTCCTCACACCCTTATACACAGGCACTCCATCCGGGGGATAGAGCTGGGTGTGTACAAACTCCCACACTCCCACACACTTTTGTTTGGAAAAACTTCCCCTCCCTGCCTGTGTCATAGATTTCAGACACCAAGCCAGCCTCCGCGGACTAAAGTTCTCTTGGTTATTGCTGAAGCTGTGGCTCCAGCTCTAGCACAGGAACTAGCTACTGCTAAACCTGGCCTCACCAGGTGCCCGCCATAAACACTTGCCCATCTAACAAGCTATGCTCAATTGAGCACTGCAAACCATCATAGGGGGCTCCTTATGACCTGGAGAGTAGTGGTCTTGATTTTGGTGATTGAATTTTTCCCATGGATCTATCAATTCACAATCTGAATTTGGAAGAAAGAAGAAAAACAATGACATCCCTAGACAATTTAAAAAAGGATAAGGAGATCATAGCAGAGTAGTATTCTCAGGTCAAATAGATCAGTGCTTAGCTTGCAGAGCAGATGGAATGTGTGGGCCAGCAGTGTGAGCTCCATGTGCAGCTTTTATAGGAGCTCTAGAATTTCTTCAGAAAGAAGGATGAGATTGAGATGGACTACTCACACAATCTGGAGAAGCTGGCTGAGCACTTTCTGTACAAGATGTACAGCAAAAAGAACCAGCAATTCAAGAAGGCTCAGAATGCTCTCTCTCCAGTCAACTTCTGGAATCTCCACTTAAAAAAATTGAAGTGGGAGAGCAGGGGCCACACCACCCTGAATGACATCTACTTGAATAACCTCATTCCTCTATTTGTCCAAGTTAGTGGGGACTCAGGAGGACTCTTTAAAAAGAGCGCAAATGGTAGCAAGCAGTCCTAAGAGAAATTGATGAAGGTCCTGAACGACTTCTATTCACACATGAAAACATATCACATGTACAATGCCAACAACATCTACACTCAGAGGAAACTATAGAAGGCAAAGGAGAAGGAGTAGAAGCAAATTGGTAAATTGATGAAGCACAGTGACTGGCGGACTCCACAGTATCCACACTCCACAGCCAACATTTACATAGAGGAGATAAATGTGTGAAGGAGCTCAGTGAAGAAAATCAAGAAGATGAATGAGAAGTGCCAAGCCAAGTACACAGAGAATAAACAGAAGGCCATTAAAGCCCAGAATGAGTACTTAGTGGATTTGGAGAAAACCAATGCATCTGTCAAGTACTACATCCATGACCTTTCTATTCTGATTGATTGTGGTGACTTACCCTCCATGCTTTCTTGAAGCAGGCTCTGTGTACCTTCCTCTCTGCCAAGTGAAATCAGGAACAATCAAAGCATGAAGGTCTGCATGCCATTGAAAATGTAGTGAAAAACATGGATGCTACCAGTGTCAAGCAGCACCTTTTGTATGTGTACAACAATGTCTTCTGCACCTCTATGAAGTGTGAGTTCCAGCCCCACCTAAGCAACATGGCTAACCAGGTCTGTGCCCAGCAGCCTGTCCAGAATGAGCTGGGGCAGAGATGCAAACAACTGCAGTATTGTTTATCCACTCTAATAATTGAGAGTGAAGAGTTAAAGAAGACAATGGAGACCACCTTGCAGACCATCCAGGACATTGTAACAGTTGAGTATTCTGATGTGTCTGACTGTTTCCAGTACAGCAACTTCACGGAATCTGTCAAGTTCATTCTCAGAAACCTTCATAAGCAAACCTACCATTGCTAAGAGGAGAGAAAACCGGCAGGAGACAGAGCAGTTTTAGTTCATGAAAATGAAGGAGTACATGGAGGACAGGAACCTCATCACCAAATCACAAGCCAAGCACAACCATCTGCAGAAAACCCTAGGAGAATGTCAGCAGACAGATTGCAGTCTATCCAGGCATACCTCAACTCTGAGGAAACAGAACTACAGCCAAGCATATACTTTGGCAAATACTTTGTGGTGGACAGCTGTATCTGATATGACCTAAAACATGAAGGAATTTTGCAAGTCTCAGGGGCCTAGGTGGAAGTGCATAACATCAAAAGTGACTTTGAGAGATGGGAGGACCCCCTGGCTGGGATCCAAAATGACCATGACATGGCTGATTCCATAGCTGATGTCCTGAAGCATTATTTCTTTTCCTTTTTTTTTTTTTTTTAGATGGAGCCTCAAGATATCCCCCTGGGTAGAGTGCCATGGCATCACAGCTCACAGAAACTTCCAAATCCTGGGCTCAAGCGAGTCTCCTGCCTTAGCCTCCCACGTAGCTGGGAATACAGGCACCCGCCACAATGCCTGGACATTTTTTTTGGTTGCAGCCATCATTGTTGTTTGGTGGGCCTAGGCTGGGGATTTGAACCCACCACCTTAGATGTATGTGGCTGGCGCCTTAGCCGCTTGAGCCACAGGCATCGAACCCTGAAGCATTATTTCTAAAGGGCTGAAAAACCTTTTCTTTCCCAAGGGCATCTTTCATGACCTACTGGTCTGTGTTTCAATGGAAAACCTGCAAGAGTGAGCTCTACATTCTGGGAAGTCCTGCTGGTCCTGCCCAAAACCACTCTGATAATCATGAGACACCTTTTTTGCCTTTCTCAAGCAGTGAGTATGCTCAGCATTGAACAACTTCATTGGGCCATGATTTGGCTACTGGAAGTTCCCAGATGAACTTGAGTCTATTTGTCTATCACAAAACAAAAATTTGTAGATCACCTGCCAGCCAAAGTGCTAAGCTATAATAATATATTGTTAAAAAGGAGATGATGCCTTGGGCAGCACCTGTGGCACAGATAAGTATGGCGCCTGCTGCATATGCTGCAAATGGCAGGTTCAAACCCAGACCGGAAAAAACTGCAAAAAAAAAAAAAAAAAAAAGATAAAGCCTTGCTATAATTTAAATAAAGAATAATAAATATGGCTAATGAAGAAAAAAAGAAAAAGAGAGACAGCAACTACACATGCTTAGCAGGAATAAGATTGTGCTTATGGTAACCCAGAGCAAACCCATTATGTATCATTCATGAGACCATGTAGTGGCTTCATCTTGGAATGTCGTAGGATTCAGGCTTACAGTCAAAGATAATCACTGGATGTTTCAGCGCACTTCAGCTGGTGTCCTACAAGTGTTTGATCCAAGATACTTTTAGCTCTCTATCCTCAGGCAGAAAAGCGACCTCCCATTAGTACCTTATTGATTACATTAACTGGTAAGATTCCAGTCACCAGGCTGGCACAATAGTTGATATTTTGTACAGAAGTGATACTCAATCTGCATTCCAGATGGTGAAACTGAATAGATACACTTAAGTAGGATTTTTTTTTTTTTCAGATCGAGTTTCACATTGTCACTTTTGGTAGTGTGCTTTGTCTTCACAGCTCACAGAAAACTCCAACTCCTGCATTCAGGTAATTCTTTTGCCTCATCCTCCCCAGAAGTTTGAACTGCAGGTGCACGCCCATTGCCCAGTTATTTATTGTTTCACATTGGCTAGGATCCTTTTTTAAATCATCACCCTCATATTGAGCCACAACTTCAGACATGGAATATGTGATATTTTTCAAACTAGATTTTTTTGGCCAAGGAGGATTCTTCATGCTTCTCATCTTGGCAATTTGGGAGGCCCAGTAAGTTGGATTGTCTGAATTTCTGAATTGGAAACTAGCCTCAGCAATATGAAGCTATGGAACTCTGAAGAATTAAAAATGGCCAGATGCAGACCCTTGGAATGTCAGCTGAGGGAAATATTCACTTGAAGTTTGAAGTTTGCTCTGAGCATGATACCAGGGTTCTCTAACAAATGCAACAAAACAAGACTGTCTTAAATAAAGGGAGAAAATCATTTGTTATGGAGTTACTCTTCATTTGTATTTTTTTTTTCATAGAGACAGAGACTTGCTGTTTTATCACAATCAATAAAGTTCTGTCCTATCTACAAACCACAGCAACCTCCAGCTTCTAGGCTTAGGCGATTTTTGTCTCTTAGCCTCCCAATAAGCTGGGAGGACAGGGGAATGCCACAACATCTGGCTATACTTTTTACATTTGAATGCATATCTAGTGTTTAAAATTTTCCCCTAGATTAGATGTCAACTGAGGAAAATATTCTCTCACAGGAACATTTTTTTCCTACCACCACTATTAGTAAAGACTTCATATTTTACACAACTCTGACCTTTGGTATCTTAGATACTTGTAGTCACTATAAACTGTCCACTCTGTGAAATCCTCACTGAATTCTAGTTTTTTTTTTTTTTTTTATATACACACTAAAATATCTAGATTATAAACTCCACCCTTTCTTTTGCTCTTTTCATTCTGGGCCAATATGCCCTTGTCCCAATCAGTCCAAGACCAGGAACCAGACATTTTTTATGACTCCTATTTATCAGATCAACTGGCATTTTCCTAAGGTACCAACCTCAAACAAATTTTCCTGACTCATTGTTCCTTCCGCCCCTGTGGGGACAACAGTAAAACTCCTCCTTTCTTTATTATAAGAATCCATCTGTCTAGTGAACTTTCCTTATAATATCACTTTTGGAAACTCTACCTAGCAAATTTTCTTTCCTTTCCTTTCCTTCCCTTCAGTTCCCTCCTCTCCCCTCCCCTCCCCTCCCCTCCCCTCCCCTTCCTTCCTTCCTTCCTTCCTTCTTTTCTTCTTTCTCTCTTTATTTCTTTCTCACTTTCCTTTTCTTCTTCTTCTTCTTCTTCTTCTTCTTCTTCTTCTTCTTCTTCTTCTTCTTCTTCTTCTTCTTCTTCTCCTCTCTCTCTCTTTCTTTTTTGTTCATGAGACTGACTCTCATTTTGTTCTCCAAGCTATATTATCTTTTTTTTTTTTTTTTTGAGACAGATCCTCAAGCTGTCCCCCTGGGTAGAGTGCCATGGCATTACAGCTCACACCAACCTCCAACTCCTGGGCTCAAGTGAGTCTCTTGCCTCCACCTC
>CAUYTI010019927.1:0-40887 GCA_963575145.1 Galago senegalensis | reverse complement strand
AGTTGATGGAAATTTGGGTTGTTCCACATTTTGGCTATTATAAATAGTACTGCTAATAACATTTGTGAACAAATATTTGTTTGAATGCCTCTTTTCAATTTTTTTTTTTGCAGTTTTTGCCCTTTTTTTTTTTTTTTTTTTGAGACAGAGCCTCAAGCTATCCCCCTGGGTAGAGTGCCGTGGCTTCACAGCTCACAGCAACCTCCAACTCCTGGACTCAAGCGAGTCTCCTGCCTCAGCCTCCCAAGTAGCCGGGACCACAGGCCCCCGCCACAATGCCCGGCTATTTTTTGGTTGCAGCCATCATTGTTGTTTGGCGGGTCCGGGCTGGCTTCGAACCCACCACCTTAGGTGTATGTGGCTGGCGCCTTAGCCACTTGAGGCCCAGCCTGGTTTTGCTCTGTGACCCTGGGCACTTTGGAAGCCACAGGCTCTACATGTGGTATGAGGAATGAAGAAAATGGATGTGATGCTCCAGGAGCACAACAGGTGCCTCACAAGTAGGAGCCAGTGTGCTGCTTTTTAGGGTGAGGTTGCAGGCACCAGCACTCAGCATCACAGCTCCACCTGGCCACACCCAGGTTGTCTTCCCCACCTCAGGGTAGTTCCCGGCTGATCACTGGGCCCCCACCTCCAGCCTGACCTAGTTTTTGTTTGAGAAGCAATAAAGGGCCACAGGGACATGGCTGTGCTGACAGCAGGCCCCTACTGAGTGCCAGCCTGTCCGTTTGATTTCTGGAAGCCAGGTGGTGCTCTGGCTGAACACAGAACATAGGAGTAAGGGCTGAATTTGAACTTAGCTTCTTCCCAGCTGTGTGCCCATAGCCTGTTATAGAACCTCCCTGAGGCTCAGTTTTCCTCCTCTGGAATTGAAACCAATAATCCCACCATCCTCCCAGGGTGATGGTGGGGCAGCAGCAAAGTACTCCAGGAGGAGCCTGCACCTGAGAGGCCCTCAGTAAACTGACTTTTCCCAAGACAAGGAAACCTCTTGTCTTTCCCAAATGGTTCTCTTCTCTCTATCTAGCATTCTTTTTCCTCCAAATTTGAAGAGTTATAAAAGGCCTGTGTGTCCCTGATGAAGGACAAGCCTCAGAAAGCTCCCCACTCCAACCCCAAAGTAAGGGTGTTCTTTCAGGGGATAGGCCTTGAGCACTGGAGGCAGAGAGCTGGATGGGCTGAGGGAGGGACTTACCTGCACAGTGACCCCCTCTGCCAGGGTAACCCAGGCCCCCAGGAGGCAGAATGCAGACAGCAGGAAGGTGTTCATGGTAGTGGTGTCAAGGAGAGAGGGTGGCTGGTTCTGGATGCCAGGGGAAACAAACAGTGAGACTTTTAAAGAGGGCAGGGTTACTGAGTAACCCAGGAGCCCTTGTCAGTCTCATCTGCTTACCTGTTAGCTCTCATCAGATAAGGCTGAGGGCAGCCCAGGGCGATAAGAGCCTGGCAGGGTTCAGCCACTCTCTGGGAATCCCCTTTGACCCACAGCTGGGCTGGGTCTTTTATTCATTCGCCAGCCATGTGCATTTGCTGATGCCTTTCCTGGACCTGTCTGTGCTGAGATGGATTTGCAGACCCTGCCCTTGAGAGAGGCCCAGACCCAGAACTGTGTTCTCCCTCAAGGGGAAGGTCTGTATACCCAAGATGCACTGGGGCAGGGGAGCATGGAAGGGCCACCTCATGTACCTGGGCAGGGCAGTTCAGGAGGGTTTCCTCAAGGGGGGGGTCATGCTAGCACTAAACCGGCAGAATAGGTGGAAATTTTCCTAGGGAAGGAACATTTAGGACAGCTAAGAATTGAGACAGGCCTGGAATGTAATTCAGCCCAGAGACCAGAGAGGGATGAGGTGGATTCCAATAGCAGAGCTGAGGCTGCAGACCAGGCAGGTGCCAGGCTGGGCTACTATGAGCTGAGTTCAAATCCCACCTACTGCTTCCTTGTCATATATGGGAACATGTTTTCCCTTCTCTGAATGTCATGGTCCCTTTTGTTTTCTGTAATACCTCATGGGATAGGTATTATTGTTTTTAAGATTAAGCAAGGTTTTTAAAATCCTCATCTGAGTGCCTGGCACACAGAAAGCATGCTGTAGAAAGCCATTCCATTACTATTTTTAGCAGCTCCAGCAGTAGCTACACCTGGTCCCCTGATGAACCTCTGCCTGTCTGACCCACAGCATGTCCTCATCCTGTACTGGCTCCACTTTCCTGGCTGTGCTTTGGCCTAGAATGAGCTCCCCCTACTCCTTGGGCCCTCTGGCTCTGAAGGTACAGTCACCTGTTGGGTGGGATTATGTGCTGTGTGCCTACACCCCTGTGGACTCTGGCTCCCAGTGGGACCATGCCCTGGGGCAAGTGTATTCATTGAGCTATTGTGAGTGGGGGTCCCCAGTATGTCAGAGAAAGGGGAACCCTGGGACCTTCGCTTTCTACTCTGCAAACCATGGAGATGCTTGATGCCAGGACAGCTCTGGGGTGTTTGTGTGTGGGATGGGATCCCTGGGTAGGAAAAGTCAACACTGAGGAGGAGCTGCAGGGAGCTGCGGGGAGGGGCGGGGAATACTCAGAGAAAAACCAGACTTTCCTCCGCTCTCTGGGGTATGTGTGTGTGAGTGTCTGCTGAGGTATGTGTATTTAAGATGTGTGCATATATATGTGCACACTGAGGGTGTGTACGCCAAGGCCTGTATATATACCCTGAGGTGTGTGTGCACACTGAAGAGCATATGTATATTGAGGTGTGTGTTTGTGTGTATACTGAGGGGTGTGTATGTACACTGACGTGTGTATACCTGTGTACACTCAGGTGTGAGTGTATGCTAAGAGGTATGAGTTTTTTTTGTTTTTTTTTTTGAGACAGAGCCTCAAGCTATCCCCCTGGGTAGAGTACCATGGCATTACAGCTCACAGCAACCTCCAACTCCTGGGCTCAAGCGAGTCTCCTGCCTCAACCTCCCAAGTAGCTAGGACCACAGGCGCCCGCCACAATGCCCGGCTATTTTTTGGTTGCAGCCGTCATTGTTGTTTGGCGGGTCCGGGCTGGGGATTCAAACACGCCACCTTAGGTGTACGTGGCTGGCGCCTTAGCCGGTTGAGCTATAGGTGCCAAGCCGAGGTATGAGTTTTGTGTGTGCACTGAGGTGCATGTGTCTGTGCCTACCGAGGTGTGTGTACACAGAGGTGTGTGTGTGTCTGCTGAGGTCTGAGTGCAGCTCATCCTGTCACACAGTGGCCATGCTGGCTTATGCAGGCTGGGAATGGCTGGGGAATGCTAGGACAGGAAGGGGCTGGAGAGGCCGCATGGGGCAGGGGCGCTCAGGAAAGGAGCAGAGGTCAGGTGGAGTACGATCCCTACAGGGAGACTGGAGGGATAATTAAGGCTTGGAAGTTGTGACGCTCCAGATGGAGAAGCTCAGGAGCTCTGCGTGGTCTGGCAGGACTGGAGTTGGGTTAAGACCAGGGCAAGGCTGATGTAACGTAGGGGTGGGACTCAGTGAGGCTTCAAACTGGGGTCTGGATTCAGATCAGAAATGGAGTGGAGCAAGGTTGGAGAGGGGTTAGTGCCTGGGTGGGCTTGGCCATAAGGGTGCAAGAGGGACAGGAGGCTGGTCTGGACTCAGGGAAGACTTCCCTGGCAGGATTAGGACTGCAGTTGGTTTGCAGCTAAAGCTGGGGGTGTGATTGGGGTTGGGTTTATGATGGGGGTGGGTCTGGGTTTAAGTATGAAGCTAAAGTTGGGTTGGGATTTGATTTAGCATTAAGGATGGGATTTGGGTGGGACTGCTAGGCTGAAGGAGCCCTTTTTCTGACTCTTTGTGGTTTTTCAGTCTTTCTCACTTCTAAGGTACAGAAGAATTGAGGGTAAAGGTGGGTTTTGGTCCCCCAGAGCCACTTCCTCCCATAGCTCCTGGCCAGGGCCTGCCTGGTAAGTAAGAGGTGGAAAGTTTAGGAGTGATGTCCCTCCAGGCAGTGGGAAGGAGGAAGTGGCCCTTAGGTGTTGGCCTTTGGGTCCTGCCCTACCCAACCCCACCTCTGACCCTTTACCCTGGGAAACAGGAACCAATACCCCTTCCCTTGTTTTACCCCTGCCCCAGCTGGGACCCAGCTGTGAGTTCAGGTTCCCTCTCTCTTCTCCAGAGTACATGGGACCTCAGCAGCCTGCACTGAAGCTTCTGGAAGCTGGATCTTGAGATCCTCCCAGGACTCCAAGGTTCCTGGCCCCAGGCCCACACCTTGAGTGCTCAGGCCTTGGTCCCAGCACCCCTGACCCCTCATTATTCCTATCTGGGTAAAAGGGAAGTCTGAAACTGTTTGGGTTTCCTATTGTCCAGGACCACCTCCTTTGGCAAACTCCTGCTGTCTGCATCTTTCCAACCACCCCAGCTTGACCACCTGTCTAATGCCTGGAAACCCATCAGCAGCCTCTGCTGAACCCTCCTTCTAGGAAGTGGACCAGGAAATAGTGGCCCAAGCCTGGGGTGCTACAGGCCAAAGAGCTCAGGCTATGGAGTGGGCAGCCCTGTGTTTGGATCCAGCTCCATCACTGAAAAGCTAATGACTTCTCTGAGCCTCAGATTCTGGATCTGGAAAGTGGAGACAGTAACAGCTACATTGCAAAATTTGGATTTTCTAGAAAATTTTTCTGATCAACACCTGCCCTAGCAAGCCTGGGTTAGGATCATTTCCACTCCTGTGTGCCCCACCAGTCCCTATAGCTTTCTGGTCATAAAACTGACTCTGTTATCTGTCTTGCCCACAGCTCTGAGTGCTGCTTAAAACAGGGACTGTTATTCCCCCTTGCTGAGGCCCCAGTGCTCACAAGACTTGTCTCTTAGTGTAGCTGCTAAGTTGGTGATGGATTAAGAAGGTTGATTTGTGTGGGCGGCACTGGTGGCTCTGTGGGTAGGGCACCGGCCCCATATACCCAGAGTGATGGGTTTGAACCCGGCCCCAGCCAGCTACAGTGGCAACTGCAACAAAAAATAGCCAGGTGTTGTGGCAGGTGCCTGTAGTCGCAGCTACTTGGGAGGCTGAGGCAAGAGAATTGCTTAAGCCCAAAAGTTGGAGGTTGCTATAAGCTGTGACACCACAGCACTCTACCGAGGGCAACAGGATGAGACTCTGTCTCAAAAAAAAAAAAAAAAAAAAAAAAAAAGAAGGTTGCAGTGTATGTGATAGTCATCACAGTAACAGCAGCAGCTGACGTTTACCAAGTCTCACTCTGCACAGGCGCTGAGCTAAACACTTTATGTGTGGAAACCAAACTTTCCCCCCAAACCCTGGCCATCCTTGCCCCACTGCCAGCTCTGACCTGCTGTTGGGCAGCCCTCTGGTCTCTGTGAGGACACTTAAACTGCCCCTTTAGGCCAACAGGTTGCTTAACTCTTCTGTTTAGGTGACTTCATTGTAGTTCTAGTGTGTGCATCAAAGTTGGGTACCCAAGAGTTTAGTCCTCCCAGGCCTGGCTCCACTTCCCTGAAGGCCTGGAGGTCTAATCTGACCTTAGCAGGAAGGTCTGGAACAGAGCCCAAGTGAGAGACTAAGGACTTTGATACTGCCCTTGAAAATATGTGGTTCACAATTCACGGCTGTCCTATCCTGCTTGTAAGTGTATCTTGGAGGGTTTCTATGAGAATCCAGAACTTCCTGAGGCAGACATTACAATGTATGTGAACTTCCTAACAGCTTTGGGAATATGTAAGAAATAACTGCATAACTTCATTTTATAGATGGTTAAACCAAGACTCAGAAGCTCAGAGAGGTAAAGAAACCACAACTTGCCAAAAGGTGCATACCAGGCTGCCGTGTATGGTTGTGTGTGTTGTGCACTGCACAAGGGCACCCAGCCAACAGAGAGCATAAGTGTGGACACAAATGTGAAGCTACCTCAGTTTAGAGAAAGATACAATATTTCAGACTCATTGCCAGGTAAACTTGAGGGCAGCTGTAATCCCAAAGCTACTAATTACAGAACACAATCTAGCTTTCTCAAATGCCGAAGAAAAGCCTAAACTTCTACTCAGTCCATTCCATACCTCCTGCATTGTTTTACTGATCCCAAGCTCCCGTCCTTTTACTCCGTCTAGGGAAAGGGAAGAAAAAAGGAGTGGCTACTGAGTCAGGCCTTCTTAGGGTAGGTCAATGAAGCCTATCTTACAGAGGAGGAAACTGAGGCTCCCAGAAAGAGAATGCTCAATGTCACACAGAAAGTGGATGGCTGAGTTGGGATTTGAAGTCTGCCAGCTTAAGCCCAAGTCCAGGCTTAGGTGGAGGGATCCCTCCCTCCCCCAGGACCCAGGTGGGCCAGCACTTTCCCTTGATGTTCCAGGAGTACAGCTGGGGAGTGGACAGAAGGTGTGTCTGGCTGTTTGCTTAGCAGTATCATCTCACACCCAGTGGCCTGGCTCCATTCACCACCTGCTCCCTACCCAGTGGGACAGCAGATGCCACCTTCTCCTCCTCCAGCCTCCAGCCTGCTGTGGGCATTGGCCACCAAGAACAACCTACCACAACCTTCTCTGTCCAGAGAGGACCCCACCCCCAGAGGCCACATGCTAGATGAAGGGCAGGAGGCAGCCACAAACTCTCTGGGACTCTGCAGAGAGAGCATGCCAGGAGCTGCAGGAGGGGCAAGCCTAGAGTCTCTGATCCTCCTACGGCCAGGTCAGAGAGTGCTTGCCAAATGACATGGCATGGGAAGTGGGCCTTGACCAATCTGGCCCCTTGGGGATGGGAACTACAAGGCTGATGCAAGGAGGCAGGAAGCACAGAGGGGAAGGGTGGGTGGGTTGGGGGGAAGCAGAGTTTTGAGAAGACTATGGGTGAGCAGACCAGAGAAGGAGGCTTTAAATTCTGAGTTAAGTAGTTTTGCCCTTAGCCTGGTGACCACAGGAGCCATGGGAGCTTTAGAGCAGGGGAGACCACAATATAGCCATGACAAAGAGCACCAGGTGTTGGTGTCATCAGCGGACTGCTTGAAGTGGCGGTTGCACTGAGGCAGGAGAGAAGGGTGCATCCACCCCTGGCAATGCTCCAGGAGTGCAAAGGGTATATCAGGAGGATAGTGTGGCAGAGGAATCAGCTGGTTTTGGCAGCTAGGCAGTGTATGGAAGAGAGGCACTCCTTGTGACTCAGTATATGCCAGGGCCCATGCTGGCTGCTTTCCATTTACCTTCACACTGATGGTCTCATTAACACTTTGAGGTAAGGTGTTCAACCCTATTTCACAGATGAACAAACTGAGGCTCAGAGAGGGCAGTCTTGCTGAAACACAATTCTAAGTCCTTTTACTCTGAAAGGGTGCATTCTTCCCATTGCTTCAAATACTTTGCCAGCCTTTGGGATCTGCAGGGAACTGCCCAACCACAGAGCAGCTTCTGATGTGGCAAGGGAGCCTTGCATTGGGAAGGGCAGGGCTGTCAGGGGGAGAAGAAGGTATAGATCTGGGGCCCAGCTCAGAGGGATAGGGTAGGGAGGAGAAGATGACAAGGATAAGGCAGGGACACAGTGAGAAAACAGAAGACCTCATCTGTATCGGTCTTGCATCTGTATCTAACCTTGACAGTGCCTGTGACCCCTTGCCAACTCAACCAGGCAAGTGTCTCCCAGACATGGGCCCTTGGGGCAGAAGTAGCTATAAAGTTCCCAGATTTGAGTGAAAAACCATCCCCTTATCTCTTGTCTGCAGGTTATGAGCTAACACAGATACACAAAAGTCTAGTCACAACCACACAGGTGACAAGTCATATACCCAGCCACAGGTCACTCAATCACACAAGCACAAAGTGTTGTGCTCACACACAGTCACACAAGCTTATGCACACAGACCCGTTCACATGGAACCAGGGCACTAGAAGGGCACTGTTCCAGGAAGGCCTCTGCCTATGGACGTCACTTGGGCGTGGGAAGGGTGAGAAGTGTCCTCAGACATCTTTATTGCCATTTTCTGGGATGGGGAGTTGCCTCTCTGATTTCTGGTGGCTGCATTGTGAGAAGGGCATGTTCGTCCCCAGTGACGTGAGCTCAGGCCTGGCTCTGGGGTGGGGTGGAGTGACTTGAGGAAAGTCAAGGGCACACAGGGAGTGTTGTGGAAGAGACTCATGGGAAGAGCTGGTGTGTGACTTGAGGAAGGTCAAGGGCACACAGGGAATGTTGTAGAAGAGCCTCATGGGAAGAACAGGTGTGACTAAGGCACAGCTGGACCCCTGTCCTCCTGCCAACCTCTCACACGCTGTGGCCTTGGGCAAATCACTTCCCTTCTCTGAATGGCAATGTCCAGCAGTAAAAGGTAATGGCACCAGTCTCACAGGGCAGTTGGGTGTGCTAACTCAGATAATGGCCATCAAGTGCCGGGCAGGGACCTGGCAAATGGTGGCAATAATCACAAGATTTGTGATGGTCGCAGGAGTCAGTGTATGAACACGAGGAGACAAGGCCTGCTTGGACCCAGGGGCAGGGCTGGGGAGGGCAAGGGTAGATGCCCAGTAGCATGGAGTGTGGCTGGCTGGACCACAGCCCTCTCCACGCCTGCTGAAATAATGGTAATAAGAGTAATTGCCAGCGCCTGTACTCAGACAGCCACAGAAGAAAAAGAAACAGAGCCTCAGAATTTGGGATTTGATGGTGGGGCATCCTGTCCTCACCCAAACCTTGGAGTATTGGAGCAGTAAGCACCAGGAGGGCTGGAATGGGGCTGTAGGCTCAGAGGCAGCTCTGGAGTGGGCCCCACTAATGTATTTGCTTCTGAGAACTAGAGGGAACCCTTGACTTTCTCCAGCAAGCTCAGTCATGGGAGGAGAGAGGAACAGATTCTAAGAGCTGGCTGCTGGGATCCCTCCCATCCAGCAGGGGATCACAGAGAAAGGAAGCACAGCCCCAACTGGCAAGGAGAGAAGACACACAGCTGGCGGCCCCACCCTCTGGTGGCCACATGTGCTCATTGCACCTCATGGCAGCGCAGCTTCCGCTTAGTTCTTAGTTCCACTGGCCGCTCAGGACCTGAGACGGATAGAGTGGAAGAATGCAGATGTTGGAGCTGGACAGCCTATATTTGAATCCCAGTTCTACTGCTGCTATTACTCTTATTGCCTCTCCCACTTCCAGGCTGGATGACCCTGGGCAAGTTGACAGTAACACTATTTACCACACATAGTTGACTCAAAGAGTAACTATGATAATCTATATCAAGGGCTTGGGGTAAGTAATACAAAGTAACAAGTACTTAATGAAGGTTAGCTAGCTGTCCAAGCCTCCACTTATGGGGCCAGTGCTGCTTAGGGGCACCGCAGGAGAGTTGAAGGTTGAAGCCAGCACTGATCAGGGGTTAAATTCTGATTCTGTTGTAACCAATTACCAAGTTTGCGTTTTTGCACATGTTCAAAATCACCCAAAAATCCTCTGGGAAGGCACCACTTTGTGGAAAAACATGTCTCAATAAGCCCAATATGGCTAGTTTTTCTAGTTCTTGATTATCATCTTTGAGTGCCAGATGAAGTAGCTCGCTTGAACTCAAAAGGCAATTTTGTGCAAAACAGGTATATCTTTGTCTGCTGGAATCACATACTCAGGAGGGGTTCATGCAGAGAGATACATGAGAGCCAGTACTAGTTATAATTTCAGATTTGAGTCTTCCATCTCACACTCAGGGGCACATGTCCATCACAAGTGGATAGATACTGCACTGTAACATTACTGAAAATTTTCACTCTTCCTCTTTTTAGTCAAATGTGTATAATTAGATTTGCATGCTTTGAATGCATTCAGGATGCAACTCCACTGTGCCTTACCTCTCTGAAGCTGTTTCTTCTTTAGTAAAATGAAGTAGTAACAGTACTACATCGTGAGGTCATTGCGTAGATCAAATAAGACAATGTGTATAAGAATTTTAAACTGCTGCCATGTAAATGATGCTCTTCATTCCCCTTCCCCAAATTCTCAAACTAGCTGTGTGACTTTGAAAAAACTGCTTCCCACTCTGGGTCTCAGTATTATCAACAACAAAATGTGTGAGTTGTATTAGATGATTTCTAACATTCCTTCTAGCTTGAAGCTTTTAGTCTTCAATGAATGCTAACTGAGGCTTACATGGTTTCTCCAGTATGGCTTTACCCACGGATAAGGGTCACACTTATAAACAGCAGCCACACACTCCTTCATGATTATACATGCATCTTAATGATATTTTACTTTTCTTCATCTCATCACAGGTGCAACTCAAACACATCAAAAGGTGACCAGAGTTGACTATGCCCCTACTTCAGTCCTTCAAAGACACTGTTAATGATCAAAACTTACCTGTGATGAAAGTAAAGCACAGCCCTCCAAGGGACAGACATACACTGGGTGGATAATCACTATCTCTGGCTTTGGGAAAATTCCTCTTTTTAGAAAGCAGTCTTTAGAAAGACTGAGTTATCCCAGATCCTCTACCTTCCTTGTCTGTCCAGAGCCCTTTGAAGACTCAACTTAATAACCCATATGCACTCCAAGGTTTTCCTAAACCATTTCTCCAATTCCCAACACAGCTGACTCTGCACTGCAAGAATCTTGCCTTGCCTGGGCATACATTCCAGGGAGCCTCTCTGGGCAGTTTCCCTGGGCTGGGATCTGCTACCTGTCCTGGGCAAGTCTGTGCTCCCTAATGGAAGTAACAGTGGCCTCCTTATCTTTGGATTTCTCATAGAAGGGCTTTACACAGAATATATGCTCAGCAATTTAAAAAAAAAAAAAAAGCCCTGCCAGTGCCCATAGCTCAGAGGGTAGGGCACTGGCCACATACACCAAGGCTGGCAGTTTGAACCTGGCCCAGGCAAGCTAAACGACAATGATCACTGCAACAAAAAATAGTTGGGCAATGTGGTGGGCACCTGTAGTCCTAGCTACTTGGGAGGCTGAGGCAAGAGAATCGCTTAAGCCCAAGAGTTAGAGGTTGCTGGTGAGCTGTGACGCCACAGCACTCTAACCAGGGTGACATGGTGAGACTATGTCTCCAAAAAAAAAAAAAAAAAAAAGCCTACTTTTATTTTCTGGAAATACCTTTCTGGGAAGGCAGTGCTGGGGACAAGACCAGGGGCAACAGTAGAGGTAGGGGTAGAGGAAGTAAGAGGATTAGTAAGAGGAGGAGTAAAACGACATGACACTTGGAGCAAATGACCAGAATTCAAACCTCAGCTGTCACTTGCCAACTAAAGGATCTAGACAAATTGATATACCTGTGTCTCTGCTGTTTCCATGTTTGTAAAATGAGGATCACAGCATCTACTTAGCACGGCACCTGCTACCTACTGATCACCAGAATGCTTTATGTCCCAGGTGCTATTCTACATGTTTACATATGCCAGTTTACATAATCCCACTATAACTCTAGGAGGTATTACCCACATTGTATAAGCACTGTTAATGAGGAGAATGACACTCAGCAAAATCAGATAACTTCCCCAAGTTCTCAGACCTAGCAAGATGCTTAGTAAATGATAGCAATTACAACAGTGAGGCAGCAAGGCAATGGGAAACAATCTCAGAGACCTCAACAGCTTTGGGTGCCTGGTTGTGGGTGTCTGCATCTAGACCAGCTCCAGTCCTATCCCTTCATTTGCAGCAAGTGACACAGACCAATCACTGTTGTAAATAGAGTTAACATATTTATTTAAGTGCCATTCATGCATATCAGTTCTGGCAGCAACAATCCTAATGACACTTGGAATATTTCTTTACAGCACTAAACAGTTACAAAGAATGGGTGCCGTTCATCAGAGAGGCAAAATATGAAATCGTGCAATAGCAAAACTGTAGAAACATTAAAACACTGACTGTCCAACAGCAGTACAGAGAGCAAGTTGTGTTTACACAAAAAGCCAATGCATTTTCATCACATATATACAATATAGATATGTACACATCACCCTCTGAATGAACAATATCAAAATACTCTATTCCATTTGAAATTATCCCCGGATTGATTCCCTCCCACTTCAAAGAACATGAGAGACAAGTATTTACAAGAAACACATGAATACATTTACATTTCAAAAACTGCCACAAATGCCAGTCGGATTATTCTCCTGGACAGAGTGCCCCCATTTGATTACACACATTTATTGTTTTCCCCAAAAGTCTTTAATTTAAGCCCAAGATAAAACTTGCTCTACGTTAACAACTACCAAGTGAAATGACCACTAGAGGGACTCTGCACTTTATCGGGTAGCCCTGTCAGGCCTGGGCCCACAGAGGGGGCCTGTCTGAGGCCTCTGGGCCACCTGAAGAGTAGGATGGGTCTGATGAAGGCTTTGCCTCCAGGGTCATTCTTGGTAAGTTTAAATTCTCATAAAAATATTAATCACTGCAAATCAGTAAATGATTGCCAAATGGGAAATTAGCTTCACACAATTTTGTAAAATCATTATCAGTGGCTCTACCCAAAACACTGAGTATAAGAGACTGCATTCCAATACCCAAATTGTTTAAAGTGCACGTTGCTACCCAAGCAATTTACACAGTTTCAAAACAGTTATTTTGGTGTCTAGAAAACAGTGACTTGAGCAGACTATTGAAAATTGCCCCCCCTTTTTTCAAGCTTTACTCTGCAGGCTGCCATCTCATCTTGCTCTGATCCTTCTAAGAGGGGCCAGTTGGCTGCCTTTCCAGAATCCTCTGATTTTCGCTGAACCAAGGGGCTGGAACTGAGCTTCGTTTTTCATGCCAAGCAGGATCCAAACAACAGAGAAACACAAAGCTCTTCCTTTCTCCCCAACTTCACCAGACCTTAACCATGGCTGGCTTCCCAGTGATTCATTCAAGGCAACACTCCATTAAAAATAATACACACTTTCACACACACACACTCACACACCTCTCACAAATGCACACGCATGCATGCGCACACACACAGAAACAAAGATGTTTATTTAGTTCAAGTAGAGATTACTCAACCATAGAATCACTAAGGCTAATTAAAGTGATTTAGCATGGCTGATAAAAGACCAGAGATTCTAAAAAGCAACCAGTGAGCGGTTATTACTCTTTGATTTAATGGAACATATTTCCCCATTAGAATTAAAAGGGTTTTTTTTTTGTCTAAACCAACTCAAAACCTATTCATTAAAAACATCTCATTTCTTCAAGTTTTATCATTTCTTCTGGTTTTATTATAAAACTACAACAATCAATCCATGCAAAGTAATTGTGATATATGAAATAAAATTACTAATAAAAACCCCTAAGAGGAAGGTGGGCTGCATTTCAAAGAAAGTGACCAAACGTCATGCACACACAGACACATAGCATAACAGAACAATAGGCTACATAATATGGGCACTGGAGACTGAAACAAATAAAATCCACATGTGGCTCTATCTTCCCGTCAGTGCTACCTAGATGAAAAGAATGAGCGCAGGAACTTGCTTTATCAACACTGCCCTGCTGTTCTGTTGCCCAAATGGAATCTGATTCAAATTCCATAAAAATCTCCATAAATAATAAGTCTCAATCAACAGGAATGCTAAGATAGAGAAATATACTCATATGGTAAAAGGAGTGATAATAGAGAATGACAGTGTCCCTCTGATTGTCTTGTCTGTAAACTCTTACCATGAAAAATAACTCTGCACTTTCAGATACATTTCTCCATAATGAACCTAACAGAGCTGAGCATTCACAGAAGGTAGCAATAAATAACACTTTTGAATAATAAATACATACATGAACATGGAAGCACTGATTTGTTTAAAGAACCAAGCAATGTCCAGCTTCTAATCCATAAACAAATTTTAGACCTGTTATAATGCAGATTTAGAAAAACAGACATTGACAGGGTACAACATATACTCTATAATCCCCCAAGCATCAAAACAAATTTGGTCAGTTCTTTATGCTGCTCAGGAATAACCTGCCCCTTTGGATTGTTTGGAGAGTTTCAAAAGCTGGGTTCCTTGAATTACTTGTGTAGAACTCATTACCCACATTTCTGAAAAAGATTAAATGAGAGAAACTAGGCTTTGGAAAAATCTATTTCCTTTCAGTTCCCTACCTTGGTTAAAAGCATCCTGCAGAAAATAGCCTAACAAGGAATAAAAACTGACAGTAACTTTCTTTTCAAGACATAATAATCCAATTAGAAAAACTGAAGCCTTTCAGTAATTTTTATACATATATTTACACATATATGTCTATAAACTGCTTGCAGCAAAATAGGCTCTGTCTGAAAAATCAGTCTGGCACTTGTGGTTAACATCAAACTGACACAAATATGCAAAAAGCCGTCCAAATCACACAACAGTTAGGAGCTACATAGGGCAGCTGGCAGGGAGACAAACATGTAGTACTTGTTTGGATCAGATAAAAGCAGTAAGTTATCCAGCTAAAATCTTTTTGATTGTCTTCAAAAGAAATTTTGATAACATTGGTAAAGTGATCAGCAAGTATGTTTTCTCAACTGGATTCTCTTAAACCTCTTCCTTCACTGCACAGAAAGGAAACATTGGGGTCTGGTGCCTTGCAAAAACAAGCCCTACACAATTGAATCCCAATCAAAGTCATCCTGGATGTCATCTGGAGGCAGGGAACGGCGCATCTGGAAAGCCTGGGAAGGCATCATGTGCTGCTGGTTCATGGTTCCGTGATGGCCTAGAAGAAAGGAGGCAGTGTTAGTAGTGACCTGGGTAGAACAGAAAGGAAGAATAAACCAACCTGTAGTGAACACTTCCTATGTATCAGATACTCAGCACACATTATCTTACTAATCCACCTTATACCCTCCAATAAGCCCCTCTTATGATCCTCATTTTATAGGTAAGGGAGATACAGTTTAAGAGGAAGAGCAAGTTACCCAAAGTCATACAGCTTTGGGGGCAGAGTCAAGTCAGTTCACTTGATTCAAAACCCACATTCCCTTCCATATCAGGCTGCAGTGAGGAAGGCATGAAAAAATTGCTGATGCAACCATTTCTTTCACAGTCTGTTCTGCTCTAATACGTGTTTCAGTAACATGAACTGGCTCACACAAAAATGGTAAACAGGAGAATGACACCAATGAAGTCACACTGGGTCATACTGAATTCTCCACAGCAAGTTAATTTCTGTGCCACCAAGTAACAGCATATGAAAACATCAACACATGTAGCACAGTAAACCATGGAGAAGCACAGCTGAGTGCACAATGCCCATGCCCTCCACGTGCATCTTCTTGCATCAGTTTGGCCATATGCTCCCTGGTATCTTTTTCTTCCCATTTTTCTTTCCTTCCCTCCCATTCTTTGATTTTTTTCTTTTCTTTCTTTCTTTTTTTTTTTGACACAGGGTCTCATGCTCAGGCTGAAGAACAATGGCCTGCTCACACTTTCCTGCAATCTTGAACTCCTGAGCTCAAGGGATCCTCCTAGGATCCTCCACCTCAGCCTCTCCTAGGACTAGCCACCTCGCCAATCTAATTTTTGTATTATTATTTGGGGGGCAGGGGGTTAGAGATGGAGTCTCACTATGTTACCAGGCTGGTCTCACAGTCCTGGGTTCAAGCAATCCTATCACCTTATCCTCCCCAAAGCTCTTGGATTTCAGGTGTGAGCCAATGTGCCTGGCCTCTACCCCACAATTTTGATGTACTGAACCCATGTTTGCACATCATAACAAACCCCCTTCTAAACCAGCTTCATTTTTTTTTAAGTAGAAACTGATATTTACTTGTAGAATTCATTCTTTTCATTTGTAATTAAGCCTATCCTGTTAAATATTGTGGAATTTTTACATGAATTATTATTGCTTTGTTAGTACTCTAATCACAAAACTTTAGTCTTCTGCTAATCCTATATTTTTTCTCATATGCCCTGAAATATTTCATTATGCAATTTTACAAAATACTGAAGTTTTCAGTATATCCCAGTATAACAGAAATGCTGGTATATCTTTGATTTAACAAAAACTTAAAAACTGTGTACTGTGGGTCAGGTACTAATTTATATTAGTAAGGAAGCTGAGGTAGGGGGGTTAGTATCTTGCCCAACATCATACAGCCATTAAATGGCAAAGTACCAGGATTCAAACACTGGCCATCTGGCTCCAGAGTCTTAACTAACTTACCATGCTGTCTACAAATTACTAGTGAGCACCCACAACAGGTTATATTCCTTTCCTTTCAGCAATGAGCATGTCACTTGGTTGTCAACTTCTATTTCACTACTGTCTGGCACAGTTCTTTCAGAGTTTTAAACTTACCCCCCTGCTTCCTTTCGTCTCTTCCTCAAATAGCCTAAATAAATTGTGTTGTGGTATGTGAGAAAAATAATGGGATTCTAAATCCAGAGACTGGGGCTTAAGTCTTGCTTTGGCTACTCACCAAAGTAGGTGACCTGAGCAAAGTATCTCTCCTTCTGAGCCTCCATTTCCTCACTTAAGGTGATCCCTAAGACTCTTTCCAACACAAGTATGTGCCCTATTCCCCTGGCTAAATGTAACTTATCTTACATTTTTATAAGCTCAGGGGTAAAGGTCTATGAAGCAGTAACTCCTGAAACTTACCTCCTCTGTAGTGTACTTCCCTGGAAACTATAGCTGGGGGAACTCCAGTGGAATGAATAGGGCAGAATCTATAGGAACTAATCCAAGTAGGTTCCTGAACAAATCCTATCTTAGTCAAACAATCGTCAAAAATACCTAAGACCCAGGATAGCTCTATGCCACACACCTCTCTAGAAAGGCAGCACAGTAATTAGAATAATAGCATCTTGGGCTGAAACACCAACTAATGCTTGGTGGAATCTCTCCACCAGAACTGGTATTAAGTGGTTGCCCAGATTCTGTACCCCAGCCCTCCTTAAAAGAGAGTTAGTTCTCTCCTTCCCCTGGCAGCCTCATTTATTATTGAGACAACTGAAGTTTTTCAATATTAAACTCTATATACCAACTGTAATACACACACCACACATCCGCTCACATGTTTGTTACCTGCCATCGTTGTTCCTGGAGTGCTGAGTGCCTGTGAGATATGAGGATAACCAGGGGGTGGCATCACTGAAGGAGGGAGATTTTGCCTAGAATCTATGTACAAATTTCCTAATCAGATTTAAAGGCAGAGGGGGAAAACATGTTACCATAAGTAAAACAAGTTGGGCATTAAAATCTTAACAGCATTGTTATCTAAAAATAAATTAAGGAGGACAAAAGAAGGAAAAATTACTCCTTCGTATGCTAAAGCTCCGCCAAAAGGCGGTGCTGGTCTTTTGAACAGAGTACCAGGCTGGCTGTGAGCACAGGGGTACTAACTCTGGTGCTGCCACTAAGTGTAAGTTCACAGCATGTATACTGTTGTTGTCATATATCTCACTAAGTTCAAAAGTATTTTCATATCCATTACTTTATCAGACCCCCTCATGAAGTTCACATGGAAGGCAAGACAGGATTATCCTCATTTTTGCCCAAAGATACGTTAGTTTGACAGCATGAGGACTAGAATCCAGATCCCCAAACTCATAAGCTCTTTTTATATTACCTATTTCTCCATCTCCCTGATTTTCTCACCCTCAAATCAGTTCTAACCATGTGTGTCCATGATGATTAACAAAGTACCTAGGAGGCACACAAGGTAAAAGAGCCATACCAAGCAAAGGTGATTAAAAATGTATTATTTTGGAGTGAGGAGGTGGAAAACATAGATCTCATCCAAATGACATTTCAGAAGGTTCTTAAAGTAACATCTATTCATTGAGAGGAGCCATCAACTCTAATACCTCTAAAATGTCAATTATGTTGCATCACAATGCAAAATAGACAGGGATAGAAAAAACATGACCATTCCCCCAATAACTCGTGGAGAAGGACCATAAAACCAGTTCGTGCTGTAAGGAATATCTACTTCTCTAAGGTTTTCTAGTGTTTTGCACAAATTACATTTGAATTCTAGCAATACTGTAATGAAACTAAAACACAGCAACTATTTTCCCAGAGGAAACTAAAACAGGAAGAAAAATCCTCCCCTTTTTTAACGTTAGGGCATTCTGTACTTGGTTCCTCCTACACTTTTACCTATTACTGGAAAGCCAGGGTGTCCAGACGTGAAAGGCCTTAGAGATGATCTATTCCAACCCCACCTCTGTCCATGTAGGTGGTGAAACAAGACCAGAGAGGAAATGAGACAGAACCAGACAAAGCTAAGACTTCTGATCCCTACTCACAGGCTCCCAAGATAACACGCCTTTTTATAGTGAAGTTTACAGTCAAAACTGAACTGTTTGACCAACTAACCATACTGATGATTTAGGAAGAAAAGAAAAGAAAAGAAAAGAAAAGAAAAGAAAAGAAAAGAAAAGAAAAGAAAAGAAAAGAGCAAAGTTATACTATAGTAAGGAAGGAAGTTATATTAAGCTACAGCTCTAATATTCTTGGGGGGGGGGGGACCAATCCTGTTCCCACGTGCTGAGCAGCTTTCACATGCATGGCTAGTGTACTCTAAAGACTGCACCAGGCTAGAGGGGCCACGCCATTCAGAGTAATATGCTTATGGCTATACACCAACAACTTCTTAGCTTCTATCCTATAATTTTTTTTTTTTTGGAGACAGAGCCTCAAGCTGTCCCCCTGGGTAGAGTGCCGTGGCATCACAGCTCACAGCAACCTCCAACTCCTGGGCTCAAGCAAGTCTCCTGCCTCTGCCTCCCAAGTAGCTGGGACCACAGGCGCCCGCCACAACACTTGGCTATTTTTTGGTTGCAGCCATCGTTGTTGTTTGGCAGGCCCGGGCTGCATTTGAACCCACCACCTTAGGTGTATGTGGCTGACGCCTTAGCCACTTGAGCCACAGTTGCCGAGCCTATCCTACAAATTTTTAACTCTCAGTCTACACATACTTAGAGTTGAAGTCACAATCAAAAAATATAACTGATTTTTACTAGGGATTAACCTTTTTATGTTTCTTTTTTCATTTTTCTTGCATGGCCTAATAATTTTAAAGGCAGGCAAGGTAGGAACTAGAAAAGGATTGTGGAAATAAATAAGATCTACAATACAAATCCTTAACTTTCTGGAATTCTACCACATTTCTAACATTTATTTTCATGTAGAAATTCCTATTATTTCTTGTTTTTTCTCCATATTCTCAATATGGAGACTGAAGAGTGTCTTCAATTTCCTATGCAATACATTAACTTCCAGTGCAGTTACCAGAAATTTTGAGAAAACTGTAACATTTAGAATGTAGTTATAAGAATTAAAAATCTAATTGCACAATTTATTGTAAGCAGACTCTTTTTACCCAGTAAATATTTATGTATGCACTAGGGATATAGTAATGAAAAAATAAACTACCTGCTTTTTTGGAGCACATTCTTAAGGGATGCAGAACAAGGGCAAAGTAATTTAAATAGTATGTTGACGGGCTATGGAGAAAAATTAAGCAGATGAAGGAGATAGTGCATGCTTCATTGGGTGTATTTAAACTGGATAGTCAAGGAAGACATCCCTTGAGTAAGTGCTTTTTGAAGAAAAAAACTTGAATGAGAAGAAGATCTACATCATGAGTCCCTCTGGGAAAAGACCACTCCAGACTGCGGAAACAGTAAGTACATGAGTAAGTGCAGCATGCCACCCCATGTATTCAAAAAAGAGCAGGAGACTGGTGGTTTTGGAACATAAGGGTGAAGGAAGGGGAGAGCAGGGGACAAGATCATAAATAATGAGAATTAAACCCCCTTCTGTGAATTACCCCTTGCACTTACACCCTCTGGTAGAAGCGTAGCCCTCAATATGCTACACTTCTTGATGGACCTGTCTCTTCTATCAGGTGGTGAACTCCTTGAGGTAAGGGCTATTCTGAACTCATTTCTTTATTCCTAGTGCTTAAAACATAGCCAGGCACAGAAACAGTATAAATAATGTCCGCTGAATGAACACACACCTATCTATGTATCTATGACCTTTAAATAGAACATTATATATTAGACTAGCACTGCTAGAAGATTCAAATTGTAAACACAGGTAAAATGATTTAGGGTAAAGAGACTATGTTCTATTAACACAACAGAGACTATGTTAAGAGACTATGTTTCTCCTTCCCCCTTTCACACTAACATACTACACCACTAATTTTTGGAGTCTCTACAGAGCTTAAAGAAGTATTCACTAAAAGGGGGAGCCTTAAAGACGAGAGTGACCCAAAAGGTTTGAAGGCTATGGAGAGGCTATATTCTGAAAGTTAAGATCTACATCTGAATAAACTTGTAATTTTGAGTAAGCTACTTTCTTTCTCTGGATCACAATTTCCTTAACTATTAAATAAAAGGATAAAATTAACCTCTCTTTGAAGTCTCCTCTTATACTGCAGTTCTAAGAAAATGTGGCAAAGAATTACTGGAATATACTTATGAGGGGTAACTGAGATATCTGAATGGATTTAATACATAGGGATGTAAGAAAGAAAAAAAATGACAGAAAGAGGCACTTAAAACGAGAGGAAGCATGGTGGACATGTAAGAAATAATCTGAATATCTAAAAACAGACATTAGTGGGCATGAAGTGAAGGATATATGGGGCAACAGGACTGTTCACAGAAAAACTGTTGTCAGAAGCATGGCTTGGCAGGCCTGGCCTGGATGAAATGTCTTTGAGTCAGAAGGAAAGGAACAAGGGGGAGAGAATGAGAGTTGGAAGAGCTGAATAAACCCTAGAGAAAAATTATAGTTCTTCTACCTGTGCTAGGCTGTAATTTATAGTTCTACCTTTGCTAGGCTATGAGACTAGAGCAGCCCTAAGAAAGGACCCTGGCATATAAAGGAAAAATTACAGAAAAATTGACAGAATCACAGAACATAAAAACCAAATAAATAAGCTTAAATGACCAGTTAAGTCTAGGAACAAAGGGTTTTAAGAAAATAACCCAGGCTCTCAGTCCACAATCTAGAAGGGGTTCTTGGCCCCTCTGACATAGGACATCAGCAGACGGACAGTGCTTTTTTGCATGGCCAAAATATCAAGTTCCAAGAGCAAAAGGTACACATGGAGCTTTCTTAGAAATTTAGGTCACAAAGTTTAAGTTCACCAAAGTGTTGGCTACTGGCTAAGATGTAATATGTAGATGGGCCTTTGGAGATAGCCTTCTCTCTAGATATCCTCTTCTACCTGTCTGGCCTAAGGCAATAATCTATAAGCAACACAACACAGATACTCCCAAACACCTAAGACTAGTCATGTACAAATAAGCTACTCAAATTCACTTAGAGCTTTTCAAGGCTGACCAAAATAGTTAGAGATGGATTTATCAAAGAAGAGAATTTAAACCACACTTAGAAGCAATAGTATTGACTAAACATAGGAAGAAAAGAGGAAAGGAGAAACAAAGGACAAACAACAGAAGGAAACAGCACAGTTGATTTAGGACTTACAGTAAGTTGGAAAGTGAAAGTGATATATCCTCAAAGGGACAAACTATGGGATTAGAACCTATTCCTATGTTCTTTTTTTTTTTTTTGAGACAGAGCCTCAAGCTATCCCCCTAGGTAGAGTGCCATGGCATCACGCTCACAGCAACCTCCAACTCCTGGGTTCAAGCGAGTCTCCTGCCTCAGCTTCCCAAGTAGCTGGGACTACAGGCGCCTGCCACAATGCCTGGCCATTTTTTGGTTGCAGCCATCATTGTTGTTTGGCGGGCCCGGGCTGGTGATTCGAACCCGCCACCTTAGGTGTATGTGGCTGGCGCCTTAGCCACTTGAGCCACAGGCGCCGAGCCCTATGTTCTTATAAAAACATAAATAGCTGTAAGACGACATTCAACTGTTTGATAACTTAACAAAACATTAACAATCATAGAGGAAAGTTAATTGTAAATAATCATATATCATAAATCACAAAAGAAAAACAGTCTAGGTCAATTGTTCTAAGTTATACCTTATACATAAATTATTTACTTTCATTTGTTTCTTATAAATAAAAAGATGTAAATGGATCACTGTCCTGTTAGCAACATACCAAGTTGCCTTAGTCACCAAATGTCATATGAAAGAGGAAAAGAGAAAATCAAAAAGATAACTAAGCACACACCTGTTCCAATGTGCTGGGAAGGTTTTCCTGGATGCATGCTACCGTGACAAACATTTTGTTGAACATTACTCTGTGAGTGGATAAGGCCAGTTTGTGTAAAGAACTGATTAAGAGAAGAACAGAGATCAGCAAATTGAACCTGATCTAAAGACCAGTTCTTGAGATCTGCCTGTCTCATACTCTCCATCAGACCTAGGAAGAAACCATTAGAAATATAATCAGCATAATTCTGCAGATATTGCAAGGAAAATAGAAAAATAACCATTTTTTTTTCAGCCCTCAAAATTTCCACTGGATCATTCTGAATTATGGTAGTGATTTGCTGATGTGATGAAGAATGGTATTTTTAAATCACTCAAAGCCCAATTTTTTTAAATGTGGCCAAAATTTCTTTCTCCTGTGACCCTCTGCTATGTCAACTGGCCAAAATACTTTATTAGGAATTTTACAAAGTGTTAAGTTTTTTGTTTTGTTTTTAGAAGATGGAAGTAGGGCAGGTTGGGTTGGGGCAGAGTGACCTGTGAAGAAAACAGGCTCAAGACTTAGCACTTACCTGCTCAACTCACACAGGTCAAAGGAGTGGTGACAGGAAGCCAAGATGGGAGAAGGATGGGTGTGGAGACTTTGGGGTTCAGAGCAGAGGGCAGCAAGGATGCACAGGGCTCAAAGAGGCCAAAAAACATGCAAGGAGTAGCTAGAGGCTGTGACACCCCACCCTTGTAATCCCAAGCCAGGCCTTAGGGTAACAACATCAGCAAGAACACTTAAGGCTTCCTAAGTACTCAAAGGTTTCCTCAATGTCTTAGGGTCATCATCTTAGACTATCCTGGTTGGGAAACACGTTTAACAAAAGACTAATTTTCAAACTGGGAAACCAAAGCATGGAAGCCTCACAGCCAGTTAAAGATGAAGGCTTCTGACTCCAAAACCCATTCCTCTGTCCCCGCTCCTCCAATCCATAACTACTGCCACCACTGCCCTACTCCACACCAAAGCAGAGTTGTAAGGGCCATCTGTCTTGCACAAGGGGATAGTGTGGCAAGAAGGGGAGGTAGTTACTGAGGCCCAGAGAGAGAAGTAACAGTATAGAAATACTTGGATTTATTTGAGCCCACCTTAAACAGTTCTAGCTGCTTTCCTAAACCAGCCCTCACCCCAGGGAATTGGGGGAAGGAGATGCCAACCAAGGGGCTCAGAAGAAGATACTGCCTGCCACAAAGGGCCAATGTGGGTGCCCCTATCTAGGCTCTCAGAAGCAGTTGAGCTTCACCTCCTCCTGCCAAGTAGCGTTACCTGAGTTCTAGAGCTATCTATAGCATAATTCCACAAAGTATTTCTAAGTATACCACCAACTCCAAAAGAAACTATATAAGGATAGGTTTATTACTACTACAAAGTAACTTACCTACCAGAAAAAACAAGATCATTATGTATTTAGTTGTATGTCAAAAGGAACCAATACTTACCTTGAAATTGTGAAAGGTCTACATCTGACCAATTAACACTGCTGGCAATTCGACAACTTTCTTTTAGCATATCAAGTGTTGCATACCAATCATTTGAAACACCTGTAAAAGTAATAGTGGCAAAACTGGAATTCTTGGATCATGAGAGGGTAAGAAAGTACGGTAAAGGAAGATAATGAGCTGGCCTTATTTCCTGATACTGGTTTATCGTTGTCTAGCCTTAAAAGGGAATCTGTACCAATAATATCATATGTTGGGGCAATTTTCTCTGAGACAGACAGAAGGGTATTATTTCTCTCCATATTACAAATAAGAGAAAATGAACCCAAAGAGGTGGCATTAACTTGGCAAGATTACCAGGATGAACCTAAGGTCATGGACTAGAACCCAAGTCTTCTAACCTCCCAGTGTGGAAGCTTGCAAACTGCCACATCACTAAATAATGCCAAAGTTGATATAGCTCTTTACATTTGTATGCTACAAATAAATAACCAAGGAGGAAAAGTCATATAAAACAATACATTTTCCCCTATATAAAGTTTATTTTCCTGTCTTATTATGGCCTTAAAAGATATGTTCTTCATAAATAATAGAGACAAGTTCACATTTAGAAGCAATGTACAGTATAATTTAATGTACTACTTAAGTAGATAGATTAGATCATGTAGTAAGAGCAGATGCTTTTTACAAGGCAACCTTAGGAGACAGAAATTTAACAGTCCTCCTGCCAAATTAGTGAAGAAGAGGGGTGAGAACTGTAAGAAATGCTGATGAATCCAGGTCTGGGTATTTCTAGTCAGGAATAGTATCATTTGATGTAACATCAGAAGAATTTAAGACTTCCATAGTTTGTAGGTCAGCAGAGTGGTCATTAGCCCTCTGGCAAGAGTTGCCCTCAATAAGGTAGTGCTGAATGGAGGAAGAAATCCTCTATTCGGTGATTGCTGCCAAGTTATTCTTTGTAGGATTACCCCTGGATGAGTGATAGTAAGAAGTAATGAAAAGAGTTTTTTGCTACATCACAGACAACTGTTAGCTGTATCAACTACTAGCCATTTAATGTAAGTCTGCCAATTATAAGTTTTTTAAATAAAAAATTAACTAGAGACAACATGATCCTGCCTTCAAGCAACTCACAATTTAGGAGGAAATTTGTCTTGGGTGAGGGGATGTTAAATTAATGCCCAACAAGCCATAGATATGCAAGTCTACCAGCCTCAGATCCTCTAGTACAAGAAAAACTTCATAGAAAAGGAAATCAAGGTTCAATGGAATTGTATGATTATAGTCACACAGGTAACAAAATAGGAAAAGCAGTACTAGAATCTAGATCTCTTAAGGTAAACACAACACAGGTAGTCAAAAGGCCCGGGGTAGCACACAGAATTAGGGTACTCTTGTCACAACTAATTTTTTTTTTTTTTTTTTTTGGTTGGAGGTAGGAGAACAAGGAAGCTCCATTAATAAATGCTGACTTTGCCAATAAAAATAAAGCAAACTGCAGAGAGTAGGTGAAAAAACCTGCCCTTTCAGTTAATGTCTGCTAATTTTAGTCCTTTTAGAATAATTGGTGTTACAAGTTTCAAAGTCAGTATATACACCTCAGTTCTACCACTTATTAAGTGAGTGATCTTGAGCAAACTGCTTAAGTTCTTTGAGTTGCATTTTTCTTATCTATAAGATATGGTAACTTATACTTGATTTGGGAGGATGATATGAGATAATGAATCTAAGCTGCCTGGTACATAATGGGCATTCAACTTCTGTTCCTTCCATTCCATACTGTTTCCTCCATTCCTTTCCTGTTAAAGACAACCTTCTTTGTCTCAAATGGTAAGTATAATTCACAGAGATGAATTATTATAGCCATAATAATTATTCCTAACTTCTCAAGGTAGAAAGTCTTATTTTCCTTCCCTGGCAAGCTACCACTTGTGTAACTGACCAATAAAAGGATATCAAGAATTAATTTCAGCTCTAACTGTACTTCTTTCTCCCCTGGAAATCACTTGACTTCAAGAAAATAAAGGTATGACCGGAGCATCATCACAGACTTCTATTGACACTCAATCTCTACTCATTAGTCAATCCCCCAATCATACTGAGAATAGGCTTAAATTTCTAAAGAACATATTTAAAGGTAGGCAATAGTGACTGAATTAATATTAAAAGAATTTAAACTCTATTATTATATAACTTTTCTCTAGGCATACATCTAAAAATCATATCAAGATATTTAGGAAATATTCCATCAAGCAGGAACTATACACAGTTTTTTATTTTATTCTAGAACCTACTTAGTAACCAAGAAAACAAAATCAGTTGGTAAACAAAAAATTAAAATATCTGTTTATCTTCAAAATATGCATTAAATTTTGCTTGGTGTGTTGGTAAAACAACACATACTATAAAGACAGCTTTAATTTCAAATGTTAAGGCTCCAAATAATAAATAATTGTGAGGTGTGTGACATTAACACCAAAGAATTACTAAATTCCAAGTATACTTCTATGCATTTTTTTATCTCATCTCATTTAATTCTCCCAAAAACTACCATTATTTTTTTCCATTTTATAAATAAGGAAATAGTTCCAGAAATGCTTAAGTTTTATAGTAAAGTCAAAATATAAGAGACCATATACACTATCTAAACCTTGTTTCCCTGACAACAGTCTAAGTGCCTGAAAAAATGATCAATTTGTAATTGGTGAAAAAGAACTAGCACTATCTAGTATTCAGAAATTTTCCTTCCAAGATGAAAGTCTCATCAGTGACATGGTTGGTAAATGAACATCCAGGCCAGCTGAAAGAAGGACACGCTCTTTTGCACAACTCTGAGGGTCCCCGTTCACCTTTTAGTTTTCAAGTCCATGGCGCCAACTGGAAGTTCCAAAGTATACAGACTGCCTGGCCTGAAAGTAATGTCTAGTAAGTACCTCACCAGAAACCATCAAGATCTATCTTAAAAGCAACATTTTTTTTTTTTAAAAAAAGCAGGACATGAGGAACATTTTCTTCTTTTACTATCTATCATTCTAAGATGAAATACTTGGCAGGAATAAGCACAGAAAAGAAGACAGGGAATACTCATGAATACTCAAATACAAAATACCGGTCTAGGCATTTTATATTTATATTCTCATTATGATCCTGACAACACTGTATACCATGGCAATTTAGTTCCATTTATATAGATGAGAAAATTAACAGGCTAAAAGAGTTAAGCAATTTTCCCAAGATCATAAGAGCCATAACAAGGACTCAAATATAGGTCTTTTCTGACATAAACCTATGCTCTTTCTTCTATACCACATGGCATCACAAGAGACTACAGACAGACTTGGGCAGAAGGACACAATGAGTTAAAACCAAAACCTCTAAGAGTTGGTGTACTTGTGCTGCCACAATAAGTTTTCATCAAGAAAGTCTCCTGGTTAATATATAAATTAAATGAGTTACAACTATAGGATTACAGCAAGGAAATATAAAAGGAGACAGATGAAAAGGGGTTTGAGTAGTAAATGTTACATAAGATCCAAATAACAAAGAATAGATCCTAATTCATAGTTAGCCAAACACAAGCCAGGAGACAAAAACTTACCAGAATTACAGGATACCTGTTGTGGGGGTGGGGGTGCCTGATGTGTTAACGTCTGATGCTGATGGTTCGGATGGTGCTGTATGTGTTGATGTGGAGAGGGGTGCTGGGTGTGAGGGGACTGGAGCTGGCTGTGTTGCTGTGGGTGTGGTGCTGGGTGCTGGGGACGCTGTGGATGCTGTGGTAAACCGTGTGGTCGATGGGGTGGGTGTGGAGATGGTTGTGTGTGCATCTGGGGATGGGACAGTGAGACTTGTGCAACTGAATTACTGCCTGTGGTGTTGAGGCCACTGCCGTGACTGTTGGACAGGCTACTTTGGTTGCTGTGTGGGTGAGTGCTCACTGTACTGCTAGGAGAGTGCTGATAGGAACACGAAGTGTGGGACTGCTGGGAAGATTCAGAAGGGATGTTCATCAAACCTAAAAACAGCCAGAAAGAGTAAGATGATTTATGGTCAGATTTTGGTTGTATTTTATGACAAACATTTGCAAAATTATTTACAGAGCAAAAGTGTATGTTGTCAAGAAGTAACATAGGTTCAGTTTAATAAGTGTTTATGGAACACTGCTATATACTGGACTCTGAGGTTACTGAGAAAAGTCAAAAACATTATTCCCCACCTTCAAATAACACATAGTCTAGTGGAGGAGGCAGACATTTAATAAGATTATGTCTAACAACGTAAGTACTAAAGCAAAAAGTATACAGAGGATTATGGAAACTTTGCTCCTTGCCCATTCAGCTAGGAAGGGACTCTAGATATAAGAAAGCCTTCCTTGAAAAGACAGCAACTAAGTTGAGTATTGAGATGCTGGCGTGGATGTGGAGAAAAGGGAACACTCCTTTACTGATATTTTTAAAGAACCAACTTTTGATTCTGTTATTTGTCTATTGTTTGTTTGCTTTCTTTCTCGATTGCTGCTTATTTTTTAATTCCTTAGCATTTCTTATAGTGCACATCTGCTGAAAATTAATTCACTTAGTTTTCATTTTTCTGATATCATTTTTCTTTCATTCTCGAGCGATGTTATGTCTGTACATTTCCACACTTTACCTGTGTGGTTCCATTATCTTCTGGCCTCCATTTTATTTAATAAAAATTTGGCCATCATTCATATTATCATTCCCTTGTATGTAATTTGTTTTCTTTGGCTGTTTTCAAGATTTTCTCTTTACCTTTGATTTCAGAAGGTTGACTGTGATGTTTTTAAAAAAGATTTTACCACCTCCCCCCCCCCAAACATACCTATATTCTGCTTGGGGTTCAGTGAGTTTTTAAAAAATATTTAAGCTTATTTTCATCAATAAATTTGGGGAAATTTTGGCCATTATTTCTCAAAAAATATTTACTTTGGCTTTATTCTGTCTGTCTGGAACTCCAACTATGTTGATATGTGTGTTATGCCTTTTGATATTGTTCTACAGGTGACTAACTCTTTTTTGAGCGCTTTTTTGTCTTCAGATTGGATGATACTGATTAATCTTTATTCAAAATCATAGGTTTGTTCTTTTATGCTAAATCCATCCAGTTAATTTTTTATTTCAGATGTTGTAATTTTGAGCTTGGTTTTTAAGAAATGTTTTTATTTCTTTGCAGAGACTTCTTATCTGTTCATTCATTACGAGTTTATTTTCTTCTATACTCTTGAACTTTTGCTGCTTTAAAATTTTTCATCTGTTCAGTCCAACTTGCTAGTTATATTAGGATCATTCTCCATTGACTGTTTTTTTTTCTCTTGCATAGGGGGTGCAAGCATTGTGCCCATGTGTAACTGAAACCTGCACTGTGCCCATGAGGAACTGAAACTTGTCTATGTATGTGGTGTGTACAGATACACATTCATGTGTATGTCTAATGAGTTTTACTGTATTATAGAGATTGTGAAGAACATATTGTATAGCCTATAGCTTCTGGTATGGTTCCTCTAAAGAAATGTAAATTTCTGTTTTAGTAGACAGTTAACCTGGCTGAATTCAAACTCCAAAATCTGTGTGATGAGCAACAGCTGACATTGTGACTAATTCTTTTAGGTTTAGGTAGGCTGCTTGGACCCTTTCTCATAGATACACAGTTCAGGAGCACTGAGAGATTGACAGAGTTGACATTCCGGATTTGGAGCTCCTTCTCTGTGGTCCTCTTCTTTTAATGTTTTTCTTCTCACTTTTCAGCTGTAGCAATAGCCCTGAGCTTCATTCTTTGATTTCCTGAGCCAGTTAAGACTATAGTTTTCTATGTGATTTCTAGTTGTCCTGGGAGGTCCCAACTGGAACTTAGGTACCCTCTTTCTTTTTCTTGATACAGAGTCTCACTTCATTGTCCTTGGTAGACTGCCATGGTGTCATAGCTCACAGCAACGTCAAACTCTTGGGCTCAACACTTGGCTATTTTTTAGAGATGGAGGGTCTCACTCTTGCTCAGGCTGGTCTTGAACTTATGAACTCAGGCAATCCACCCATCTCAGCCTCCCAGAGTGCTGGGATCACAGGCATGAGCCACCATGCCTGGCCTTTAGGTACTCTCTTGTAAGAAGCTGTGACATCATAAGACTCATTAATGTGAGTCTTAATCACATTAATCAATGAAGGAATTAATCACTTCCTTCAAGGGTAGTCTCCACTTAAGTTTCTGCTTGTTCTTGGCCCCTTTAGATTGTTATTTTTTAGATAGCTTTTTTTCCCCCCTCCATATGTGCTAAGATTTTCAGATAGTTTTAAAAAAGATTTTGTCAGGCTGGTGCAATGGCTCATGCCTGTAATCCTAGCACTCTGGGAGGCCAAGGGGGGTGGATTGCTTGTGCTCAGGAGTTTGAGACCAGCCTGGGCAAGTGCAAGACACTGTCTCTACTAAAAATAGAAAACTAGCTGAGCATTGTGGTGGGCGCCTATAGTCCCAGCTCCCTGGGAGGCTGAGGCCAGAGGATTGCTAAAGTCTAAGAGTTGAAGTTGCTGTGACACCAGGGCACTCCATCCAGGGCGACAGAAGTTGTTCTTTTTTTTTTTGAGACAGAGCCTCAAGCTATCCCCCTGGGTAGAGTGCTGTGGCATCACAGTTCACAGAAACCTCCAACTCCTGGGCTCAAGCGAGTCTCCTGCCTCAGCCTCCCAAGTAGCTGGGACTACAGGCACCCGCCACAACGCCTGGCCATTTTTTGGTTGCAGCCATCATTGTTGTTTGGTGGGCCCAGGCTGGGGATTTTAACCCGCCACCTTAGGTGTACGTGGCTGGCGCCCTAGCCGCTTGAGCCACAGGCGCTGAGCCCAGAGTTGTTCTTTGTAGAAGATATGATCTTATGGAAACTACTCTCCCATTACTATGTCAGTTGCCTTTGGACTTCGTTTGTGGTGCTTTATTTTTAATAGCCATCTTCTACTATGTGGTGTTTTTTGACATGCATATATTTTTTACTTTTGTCAATTTTTTTATTGCTTCCAAATTTTGTGTCATAGAAAGCGTATTTTCATATGCAGGGTAAACAGAAATTCAGCTATGTTCTCTTCTAGTGTGTGTGTGGTTTTGTTAAATTTTTTGAATATATTCAGAGTTTATTTATATATAAAGTATGAGTATGAATGTAATTTATCTTTTTACAAATGATTAATCTGTTGACCGAGCAATATTTATTAACAAGTCCATCTTTGTTCTAATGATAGTAGATGAAACCTTTATTATTTTCTAAATTTTCATATTTACTAGGGTGTGTTTTGAACTTTATATTCTCTTCCACTTGTCTTTCTGTTCACTCACCAGTACTTCACTATTTTATTTGTTTTGCTTTCTTTTGTTTTTTGAGGCAGAGTCTCATTCTATCACCCTGGGTACAGTGCAATGGTGTCATAGCTCACAGCAACCTTAAGCTCTTGGGCTTAAGCAGTCCTCTTCCCTCAGCCTCCCAAGTAGCTGGGACTATAGGTGCTGGTACTACAGGCTAGTTTTTTTTTGTTGTTGTTGTTGTTTGTTTATTTATTTAGTATCTATGGGGGGGTCTTGCTCTTGCTCAGACTAATCTTGAACTCCTGAGCCAAGCAATCTGCCCTACCTTGGCCTCCCCAAATAGTGGGTTTATAGGCATGAGCCACCGGGCCGACCTAAAGGCCTGCGTTTTTCTTTTCTTTGTTAATCAGGCCCAGGTGAGTTTTACACTTGATCTTAGCCAAAAAGCTGAGAAGCAATCCAGGTGAGTTTTGAACGCATGGGCCCGCACACCAGCAAGCTACAGCACCCAGCTTTTACTATTTTAAAGAGGCTTTAATGCATGTTTTGATATACGAAAGGGTTACTTCTGTCTTGTAGCTTTTCTTTTTCGTTGCTTTCCACTTTCTCTATATTTGTTTTTCTAAATGAATTTTTAAACAGCCTTATTGGGATATAATTTACATATCATACATTTCACCCATTCAAAGCGCATGACTAAATATTTTTTACTGTGTTCAATATATTTAGTATATTGAAATTATCACCACCATTTTTACTTTTTTTAGAGATAAGGTCTCACTATGTTGCCCAGGCTGGACTCAAACTCTTGGGTTCAAGCTACCCTCCCAGTTCATCCTCCCAAGTAGCTGGGACTGCAGACACGTACCAACACACCCAATAATTTCAGAACACTTTTGTTCCTTCTAAAAGAAACCCTGTGATTTTATCAATCTCTAATCTTTCCCTTGCCCTCTTCTCAGTCCTAAGCAATCACTAACCTACCTTCTGTCTTTATAGATTTGCCCATTTTGAGCATTTCATATAAATAGAATCATACAACATTTGATCTTTTGTGATTGTTTATATAAATTTTAGTGACAATTTGTCTAACTCCATAGGAAACTGTTAGCTGGTGTTTTTATTGAAACTTTATTAAATTGATAAACTAAGGAGAACTGACATCTTTATGATGTAGGGTTTTTCTTTTTAAGAATGTGAGCTGTTTTTTCCATTTGTTCAAATCTACTTTTCTGGCATCAGGAGTTTGAAGTTTTTCTCATTTAAATTTAGTGCATTTCTCATTAGGTTCATTCCTATATAGATTCTATTTCATTTTTGATGCTATTATAAATGGGATTTGCTTTACCTTTATAATTTCTAACTGGATGTCATTTGTGTATTATTTCCAAAGGTTAATTTTACCTTCTTGTACCTTACTCACTTATTTTACTGTTTGAGTTAGTTGTATTGATATTCTGGGACTTTCTGTGCGTACTATCATATCATCTGCAAGTAGAAATAGGCTTACTTCTTCTGCAATTCTCTAAGTCTTGCAAGTCTCAAAGTGCATTCCCCAAAGGCTTTGGCTACTATCTGTGATACATTGTTAAACAACAGAGCAAGGCGGCACCTGTGGCTCAAGTGGCTAAGGCACCAGCCATGTACACCCAAGGTGGCAGGTTCGAATCCAGCCCGGGCCCACCAAACAACAATGATGGCTGCAACCAAAAAATAGCCGGGCGTTGTGGTGGGTGCCTGTGGTCCCAGCTACTTGGGAGGCGGAGGCAGGAGACTTGCTTGAGCCCAGGAGTTGGAGGTTGCTGTGAGCTCAGATGCCACAGCACTCTACCCAGGGGGACAGCTTGAGGCTCCTGTCTCCAAAAAAAAAAAAAAAAAACAGCAACAGAAGTCATTCTCATCTTGTTCCTTGTTTTAATAGAAATCCTCTTCTTAGCATACACACCCTGGATGACTTATTCTTCTTTGTTTTAATGAACGAATATTTACTCTTCTGTCTCTTGAACTTACGACTAACTTCAGATCTTTGCTTGAATTCACAAATCTGTTTCATCTCCTACTGTGACAGTAGATTGCATAGAGTTCTGTCCTAAGTTATATATTGATGCACCACATCTGTCACAAGTTCTCAAGCTTGGATCACTGTACTTTAAAAGATTTTTGCTTATTTAAATGAATAAAATGTTACCTTTTTGGTACCATCACTCTGGAAAATGTTATGGCAGTATTTACTAAAGCAAGAAAATACAATACCATCTAGCCATTTCTAATTTCTCCTGTGTGTATGATACACACACACACACACACCCCTCCTCCCTTCCCAGGAATGATTGCTATGTCCACTAAAAGACAAGTGATAGAATGTTCATAAAAGCTTTATTCATAGTAGCTAAAAACTACACACAACCCAAATTCTCATCCTAAGTAAAATGGATACACTGTGATACATTTGAACAATGGAATACTGTACAGCAATAAGAATGAGCCATCTGTACCTCCTTACAAGTGTATGGATGAATCTCACAAATAGGAGTGAAGGAAACCAGACACAAAGCACCACTTACTGCGTGTGCATGTTAATATAACGTCTGTTCAAAAACAGCTAAAACAAATCAACACTGTCAGTGGTTATGAAATAAGGCCTGGAGGAGAGCACGAGGGGAGAGCTGGGGCAGGTCACGTTCTGCTTCTCGATCTAGTGTTAGCATCCCGGTTCTCTTTTCATTATGACTTGTGGACTTTTCTGCACATATGTTATTCTTTAATAAAAATTATTATTTCTTAACTAAAAGTTTTTCACCAAATTCCAAATGCCAGGGAATGAGAGAGTGACCTTTTCTCTTTTCTGGACCTTTGGGAAGGAGGCCGACAGAACAGAGGAAATTCTCAGTTCACTGCACAGTCGTTATTCTCTTTCTCCTGTAACACCATTGTGCCGAAGTAGATTGGAACCTAGAAGTTCAGAATTTTCACTTTCTTTCGCACTTGGAATATTGCACCAGGAATGACTCACCTCCAAGTGGAAGAGCCAAGGCTTGAAGAGGAATTGTTTTCCAAAGGGAATGGCATTCTCTCCTGTGCCCTGATTGTCACAAGTTGGGTTTATGGCCAGTAACTGGTTTCAGGTGGGAGAGCTGACTGGGAGAGCAATTTCAAACTTCACACAGTCTGGTCTTTAGCAAAAGCTTGGAAGATTACTCCTAGGCAGGGGCATAGGTCCACAGCTCCACTTGCCAGGGATTAAGCTGGAAAATGGGATTGCTGGTCTCGGGACTGGATTGCTCTCACACACTTGCAGCCTTAAGGTCAGACAGTCAGGCTGGGGTTGATGAGGACTTTACTCTGTGACACAGTCTTTGCTTTGCTGGGACCCTCAGGAGGAGAAATGTGACCTACTTGAGGGAGAAGAAACTGGCACTTCTCAGCATGCAACTTATTTTTATCTTAAGAACACTGTGAATGAGGCAAACATCTCCTTTCAGTGTTAGAAGCTTCTTAAAGTCGAACGTGAGTGTTAAACATGTGGACAGGGACTCATAGTAAGCCCTTCTGTATTTGCTAATCCCCAGCTCCACTTTACACCTCTGTCCTTGTTCTATTTTTTCTTTCTCACCTACTTTATCATAATGCGTTTTATGGACCTTTTAGATTGGCTTCCAGTTGTGTGCTAGAATCTTAAATATTCAGGAACTTTGTAAGCCCCTTCTTAAACAGTTGAGTAACTTGAAAGTAATATATTTGGGAGTAGTTATATTGTGGATGTAGGCAAATCCTACAAAATAGATCCCCCCTCCAGAAGGCAGTTTGTCAGCTAACCACAGTTTATATCCTTTCTAGAAAAGGTAAGGTCTAAATAAGTGTGTTTTGAAGGAATTTTATGAAATTATCTACTTATTTAGATATTGAATATGATTTGAGATATTTCTCTTATTCTTAAGAGCAGAGGCATTTAAGAATAAGGGAAAGATGGGCCCAAATATGTTTCAAGGGGAGTAAATCTATGAGACTGTATTTGTTGATGGCAAGGGAAAGATAGGATTAATCTAAAATGTGCTTTCTAGTCAATTCGGATCTAGTACAACTGATCTGCAAGGTAGGGTATTTACATCCGTGGATGTGGTGAAAGCCGTTTACTTTTATTTATATCACATGTTAAGTTGTATTCTGGAAGAGCTAAGATTCTGCAGCATTAGAAGCAAGTTAGTATCAAGTTCACTGTGTGATGGCAGCTAAGGGACCATTCAATGCAAATTAGAAGTAATAATAGCTCTGGTTTAAAAGGGCAAAGAATTAGGGCTGGGAAGGGAAATGACTCCCTACAGAGGACAGGGGCTTTGCACTGACAAATGTGAATGCTTTGTAGGCAGCTCCTCTCTCGCTCTGTCAGGGGACAGAGAGCCAAGGAGGGGTGGGGACAGAGCATGGCCAAGGAGAGCTGCAGAGGAAAGCTGTAATAGCTGCCAGCAGGAGTTCAGGCTGCTCTGGTCTGGGAGAAATCAGTTCAGTGTAGAATGAGTGCAAACAACTGACGGGAAGCAAGTTCCTTCTCCAGAGTTGACGGCACAGCCATCTCAAACTTCGGCAGCAGCACAGAAAGAGAGGACAGAGAAGTTCCTGAATCACAAGAGATGTTGAAGGTAGCTGGAAGCTGCCTCAAACCTGAAGACCCCCCAAAGGCATTGTGGGGGGCTGGTGAGGATCACTGACCAGGGACTGTCATGATGACTAGTGATGACTGTGTGCTCACTGCCTGGCATGTGACTGCACGAACCAACTCCTTACTTTGTATTAGCCACTTAATTCTCACACTGAAGGGTACCCAGTGTGACTGGTGCCCAGTGAATGAGAGAAGGAGCCAGGATTTGAGCCTCTGCTGCCTACTGCTCAGATAAAAAATAAAGAAGGATTTGTACTGATGTTGAGGCGCCGGTGACCAGGGCACGGGCGACAGGTGAGTGAAGAATCAGGATGTAAAGTAGGTTGAGAACAGTCAAAGGGAGGCAGTGGCTTGGATGGGGCCAGGACAGGAAACCTGCACTCTTGAACCAGAGGAAAGACAAAACCCACCTAGAAATCTAGAAAAGCTGTCATCTACTGGCCAAATGCTCCTATAGATTCAGGCCATTGCTGAGCCTCAGTCCTGTTAAGCGTAGCCATTGTTGTGGGATTTGAAGGGCTGGGCTGGTTAGCAAAAGTTCCAGCCAAGGCTCACTCACTTCTTCCCTTTCAGAGGCCTCACAACTTTCAGAGAGAGCCTGTGCCCATTCAGGCCAGTCTTCAAGAGGGACCATGCTCAGCTGTGTGTCATGTACACATACTCCATAGGGTGGATTGTCATCTCATAGGGGACTCCATCAGGCAGCAGGCTGGGAGAGACACTCAGGGTCCTTGAGGTAGTCAGGAGCAAACCTATACAAACACTAGGCTAGACTTGAAGGAGAAAATGGGAATCTGCATCACGGGAAAAGGATGAGCATCGAAAATTTGGTTGGAGGAGCGGTGTCGGTTCTACCTTGTGAACACCATCCCTGAAGACTACTGCTCCTTACCAAAGAACAGCAGACACAGTGCTTCTCATTGGCTGATGACCGTCTTTGTAGATGTGTGGTCTAGTAATTAATGGATTAAATCATCACACAAACACAGTGGGTGCTAGACCTTGTTGTATTTTCAGATCTCTTAACTGCTACTGGACAGAGCCCTGGCTTCTGCAGGTGCCTTTGGAGTTTCCAGATCCAGTAGCACCTGAAGCAGGCTCTAGCTTCTGAGAAGTGAGAAGACTTCCTGGAGCTGGAGGGAAGCAGCACCCTCCCAGAGGACTCCTGTCCGCTCTGAACTAGCTGGAGAGCAGTGGCGCTATCATAGCTCACTTCAGCCTCCAACTCCTGGGCTCAAGCCATCCCTGCCTCAGCTTCCTGAATAGCTAGGACTATAGACGTGTGCCACCATGTCAATTTTCCTCCTTGTTTTTAGAGACAGGGTCTCATTCTGTTGTCTAAGTTAGTCTTGAGCTCCTGGCCCCCAACTAATTATTTTTTTAAAAATGGTTTTGAAATATTTATGTGCATGCTGAGACATCTACCTGTTGTAAGTATACAGTGCAATGGTTTTTAGAATATTTAAAGAGTTTTAAATATACTATGCAATCTACCTTTAGAACATTCTCATCATCCCCCAAAGAAACCTGTTTTCCATTTGCATTCACATCCCATTCTTACCCCAGGCCTAGGCAGCCACTCCTCTCCTGCCTGTGAATGGTTCTATAAGCTGATGAAATGGGACATGTTTTGCAAACACAGCTTCTGCCCTGCACCTGGAGTGAAGCAAAACATGGACAAGTCAACTGTCTTGGCACAAGCTGATGTTCCATTAGCTGGGACTACATAAACTAAAAAACCTAGTAACTCAATGCATTTCGTGTGTTATGATAAATTGTACAAATACAATTCCCTATTGCTTATCATATATGTATTCTGTGAAAGATGAGTTCAGGTTCATGGACAGACTTGTAGGTCTAAGGTTTTAGACGACTGGATGATTATAGAGCTGCCCTTGAGAAAGTGGGGTAAATGCCCAGTTTATTGTTTGCTTACCATTTCCTTTTCCTCTGGAATTTCATGTCTTTGATTTAACTGGTACCCTTGGGTGCTCCTAAGAATATGAGCTGCTGTTATGGAGCTGACTTCAGGAGGAAGTCAGTTCATTGTTTACACTTCTCAGAATTTCCCAGATGCGTTTGAATCTTGCCTTATTTCCTGTAGATTCAGACAGCTGAGTGCGGACGGCTCCCTTCCTCTCGCCGCTCTCGGATCTCACTTTCCCCTTCTGTCTTGCCAAGTTTCCTCCCTTACTGGACCACTAGCATCAGACTCAGACCTGCTGCAGTTCCTTCCATTTACAAAACCCTCTTTGATGTGGCTTCCCCTTCAAATACTATGCTTTTTTTTTTTTATGCACACACAGTTTATTTTATTTCATTTATTTTTTTTAATTGAATGATAACTATGTACATTAATGCAATTCCGGGCTACAGTGTGGTGTTTTCATATACAATTTGAAATCTTTTCATCAAACTGGTTAACATAGCCTTCATATCATTTTCTTAGTTATTGTGTTAAAATGTTCATATTCTACAGATATTATGCTTTATCCATTTTCTGAAAATTCTGTGATGGAATTGTCTAAAGTGGCTGTCCCCTAGGCCAGGGCCGGTGGCTCACGCCTGTAATCCTAGCACTCCGGGAGGCTGAGGCAGGTGGATCACCTGAGCTCAGGAGTTTGATACCAACCTGAGCAAGAGGGAGACTCTGTCTTTGCTAAAAATAGAAAAACTAGCCAGGCATTGTGGAAGGCTCCTGTAGTCCCAGTTACTTGGGAGGCTGAGGCAGGAGGATCTCTTGAGCCCAGGAGTTTGAGGTTGCTATGAGTGATGACACCATGGCACTCAACCCTGGGAGACAGCATGAGACTCTGTCTCAAAAACAAAACAAACAAAAAAAGTGGCTGTCCCACCTCTTCTTTTATTTCTTCTAGGCAGGGCTTCTTACCTGTAGCCTCATCAAAGCAGCCCACAGCATTGTCGCCAGTGACCTGCGTGGCCAATCCAATAGTTAACGCTCAGCCCCCCTTGCTTGGGCTTGGCACTGGCATTTAGTGCATTGATCACTCTCTCCCTGAAGCACTTTCCTCCCAGGCCTGAGGGCCAGCGCTGTCTTGTGGCTGCTCATCTGGTCACTCCTGCTCTTACCCAGTCTGCTGTACTGACTGCTGGACACACAAGCCAAGCATGGTGGAGATTTCCAGGGCTTGGGGCTCAGCCTCTGCTCTCTTCTGCTTGGGACACCCTCGAGGTCATCTCATATAGGCTGGTGGGTACTTTAAATACCTTCTGCTCTGACTTCCAGATTTGCATCTCCAACTCTATCCCACCTTACAACTGGGGAATTTAAGAGAATTTAATGGAGATGCTGCCAAGTTAGCGGATCTGTCCCGGTCCGCTTCTCCTCTCTCGCTCCCTTGGTGATCTTATCCACACTCATGGCTTTATTTTAATAAAGTTCAGATCATCCATTTTTTTTCTTTTAGGGTTCATACATTTGGTGTTGCATCTAAAAACTCATCCCTAAACCCAATGCTGAAAAGATTTTATCCTACGTTTTCTTCTACAGATCTTATGGTCTGGTATTTTACGTTTCGTTCCATGATCCATCTTTGGTTTTTTTGGAGACAGAACTCACTATGGCACCCTTGCTAGAGTACCTTGCTTTGCTCAGTCCCCTCTCCCCTCATCACTTATTTGTAAGCTCTGAGGTGGCAGGATTTAGGGTTTGCTGTATTCTCAGCACCTCCGGCTGTGCTGTGCCTGCCTCGTCCTTGGATACTGATGAGTGCCTGCTGAGTGGAGGAGTGTTGGTGTCCGAATGTGCAGCACACTTGTTGTACAGAGGGGAGAACCCAGGACAGCGTGCCTGGTAAAGAGAGGGGCTGCCCTTCACTGAGGCCCCAAATGGTGGATGTTCTCTGGGTCGTGTGGTCACTTAGTTGCTGGCTGAGCTAAGCATGTGGAGTGGGGGAATTGATACAGGCTGGAGCTGGGGTGGAGTTGTGGAGGCTGGATAGGGCAGGTCTTCTGTGTCCTGGATGAGGGACAGATGTGGCAGTGTGGGGTCCTGCCAGGCTTCTGAGGAAGGCTAACTCACCCCTGACACAGCCGCACTTGGGTGTCCCCCTCTCCAGAGAACATCAACCGCTAGCAGGGTTGACCTTGAGCAAGAGGTGTGGCTTGTCCAGCTCCTTCTCTCCCATCCTTCTGTATCCCCTTGGCACCCTCCCACGGAGGCATGGTGACTCTGTAGAGGGTGGACGGGAGGGGGAGTGGTCACTCCAAGCAGATGCCTCCTGCTCATGACCAGAACAAGGAGGAGGAAGCCTTGTTGGATGTGAGGTTGAGGCTGAGCTGTGGACTTAGCCAAGGCTAAGGGCTGCCAGAAAGTCACCAAGGAGGCAAAAGAGCGATTCCTGTGGGTGTGGCAGAAGGCAGTGGTGACAGGAAATAACAGCGTGCTGTGCTGTGCTAGTTAAGCAAAGCACGAAGGGGAAAACAATGTTTTGAGGACTAAATTTGCAAATCTAAATCCATGAAGAACAGCAAAGAATTGCCTTTGTTTCGTGAAACAGCTTTACACAAGATAGAGAGAAAAAGCAGAAAACAGTTTTCTAAAAATATTTTAGAGGTTGCTCCAAGTTTCTTCAGAACAAAATTTGATATACTAGACTAATTTGGGCAGGGAAATGCACTGAGAGGCCGCAGGTCCTGGTCTCAGCTCCATGAATTTGGCTTCCCCAGGGACAGTCCCACCTATATCCACAGGTGGCACTTGCCTTGAGTTCCCATCTCACCAAAACGTGCTGGTGATCCTTGGGTCATGAAATCATGGAATTTTGGAGCTAAAATATGCAGCTTAGCTTAATTCTTTATGATACACAAGGTGAGGCAGACTTGGAGATGGCTTGTTCAAAATCCCATAGCAAGTGGGCGGTTGTGGTAGACAGAATAATGGCCCCCAGCAGTGTCCACGTCCTAATCCTCAGAGCTTATGAGTGTGTCCCTTGTATGGCAAGAGGATCTTGAGATGGGGAGGTCATCCTGGAGTACCCAGGCATATCCACAAGTGTCGCATAAGAAGGTGATGGGAGAATCAGCATCAAAGATGTGACAGTGGAAGCAAGTCACAGTGACACAGCCATGAACCAAGGAACGCAGATGGTCCCAGAAACTGAAAGACCTTTTGGGTTACTCAGCCCTCAGTGGTTTGAGTGAGCTGTAGACTGTAGGGCACCCTCCCCTGGTGGCAGAGTGGGGGAGAAATCCATGACCGTGTGTTCCTTCCAATCTGAACTTTCCTTTTTATTTATTTATTTATTTATTTTTGAGACAGAGCCTCAAGCTATCCCCCTGGGTAGAGTGCCGTGGCCTTACAGCTCACAGCAACCTCCAACTCCTGGGCTCAAGCGAGTCTCTTGCCTCTGCCTCCCAAGTAGCTGGGACCACAGGCACCCACCACAACGCCCGGCTATTTTTTGGTTGCAGCCGTC
>CAUYTI010019926.1:0-18474 GCA_963575145.1 Galago senegalensis | reverse complement strand
GATAAGCCTATCAAAAACTTAAATTGGGGGAAAGACTCCCTATTTAACAAATGGTGCTGGGAGAATTGGCTGGCAACTTTGTAGAAGACTGAAACCGGACCCACACCTTTCACCTATAACAAAAATTGACTTGCACTGGATAAAAGACTTAAACCTAAGACATGAAACCATAAAGATTCTTGGAAAGAGTGCAGGTGACACACTTGAAGAAACTGGTCTAGGAGAAAACTTTTTGAGGAAGACCCCCAGGGCAATTGAAACAACACCAAAAATACATTACTGCTATCTGATCAAATTAAAAAGCTTCTGCACTGCCAAGAACACAGTAAGTAAAGCAAACAGACTGCCCTCAGAATGGGAGAGGATATTTGCAGGTTACATTTCTGACAAAGGTCTGATAACCAGAATCCACAGAGAACTCAAAGAAAAGAAAAGGTGATCCCAGTTCACTATGGGCAAGAGACCTGAACAGAAACTTCTCTGAAGAAGAGAGGCACATGGTATACAGATACATGAAAAAATGCTCATCTTCTTTAATCATCAGAGAAATGCAAATCAAAACCACTTTGAGATACCATCTAACTCCAGTAAGAGTAGCCCACATAACAAAATCTCAAAACTACAGATGTTGGGATGGATGTGGAGAAGAGAGAACACTTCTGCGCTGCTGGTGGGACTGCAAGCTAGTACGTTCCTTTTGGAAAGAAGTTTGGAGAATACTCAGAGAACTGAAAGTTGACCCGCCATTGGATCCTGCAATCCTCTACTAAGAATATATCCAAAAGGCCAAGAATTACTTAGCAAAAAAGATATTTGCACCAGACTATTCATAGCAGCTCAATTTGTAATAGCCAAGACACGGAAGAAGCCCAAGTGCCCTTCCACCCATGAATGGATTAATAAATTATGATATATGTGTACTGTGGAATACTATACATCAGTAAACAAGATGAAGCCTTTATCTCTTTTATGTTTACATGGAGGGATCTGGAACATATCCTCCTGAATAAAGTGTATCAAGAATGGAGGAAAAAGTATCCAATATACTCAGTACTCCTATGAAACCTACTTATATTTACTCACATATTCCTGTAAAAAATAGAACACAACTATAGCATAAGTTGATGGAAAGAAGTGGAGTGGGAGGGGAAGGGAGGGAGGAGGTTCGACAGAGGGAAGGTAAAAGGAAGGATCACACTTATAGAACATATTATAAAGGTACAAGTCAAATCTGTGAAATGTGGAACATAGATGTTTTGGCACAATAATCAAGTAAATGAGGTGATAGCTATGTTGATTGGTTTAATGTAACCACGTTAGATTGTGTAAAAAAAATTAACACATTGTACCCTACATATATATGAATGTATTCATGATCTGTGTGTATTTGACTTAATAAAAAATGAATAAATAAATAAATTTGCTGAGTTTAGACTTATGACCTATGATGTGATCAATATTTGAGTATGTTCCATGGGCTGATGAGAAGAATGTGTTTTCAGTTTTATTAGGATGAAATTTTCTATAGATGTCTGTTAAATCAAACTGTTGAATGGTTAAGTTTAAGTCTAAAATTTCATTGCTTAGCTTCTTATTGGAGGATCTATCCAACACTACCAAAGGAGTATTAAAATCTTCAACTGTTATGACACTAGAGGAAATCAAGTTGCTCATGTCTGTTAGAGTCTCTCTTACAAATTGAGGTTCATTCTGCTTGGGTGCATAAATGTTAATAACTGAAATCTCAACATGTTGAGTGTTACCTTTAACAAATATAAAGTGACCATTCTTATCTTTTCTTACTTGGGTTAGTTTAAAGCCTATTGTATCTGCAAATAAAATTGCAATACCTGCTTTTTGCTGATTTCCATTTCCCTAAAATATACATGACCATCTCTTCACTCTGAGTCTATATTTATCTTTTAAGGTAAGATGAGATTCTTGTATGCAGCAGATATCTGGCCTGAGTTTTTGTGTCCAGTCAGCCAATCTGTGCCCCTTTAGAGGACCATTTAAGCCATTCACATTAACTGTGAATATTGATAAGCCTGGTAGAATTTTGGGTAGCAAGTTTTTCAAAAGTCCATTGGAAATTTTTAATCCTTTCACCAGTGTGGAAGTTGGAATTTGATCAAAAGTTTCTGAGTGAGTTTACTTTAGCGGTGGAGGATTGCACTGGTCATTATGGAGAATATCCTGGAGAGCTGGTTTAGTTATGGCAAATTTCTTCAACATGTGAATGTCATTAAAGTATTGAATTTCTCCATCATAAATGAAACTCAGTTTAGCTGGATACAGGATCCTGGGTTGAAAGTTGTTTTATTTTAGGAGATTAAAAGTTGATGACCACCCTCTTCTAGCTTGAAAGGTTTCAGGAGAGAAGTCTGCAGTCATTCTAATATTTTTCCCCTTGTGGATTATGGTTTTCTTATGTCTGACTGCTTGCAGAATTTTCTCCTTCATATTCACTTTGGTGAACTTAAATATAATGTGTGTAGGAGATGTCTTATTTATGTTGAGTTGTGCTGGGGTTCTGAAACTGTATGCTATCTGAATTTCAGAATCTTTTGGCATGTCTGGGAGAATTTCCTTCATTATTAAGTAGAGCATCTGTGTCTTTTGAAGAAACCTTGTTGTATTCAGGAATTCCTGTAAGGCAAATATTAGTTTTCTTCAAATTATCCCAGAACTCTCTGAGAGAATGATCCATTTTTGCTCTTCACTTCTCCTCCCCTTTGAGCGTTTGGGAGCATCCAAAAGCTTTGTCTTCACTGTCAGAAATCCTTTCTTCTGCCTGCTCCATTCTGTTACTAAGGAATTCTACTGTATTTCTCAGATCTTTTTTTTTTTTTTGCAGTTTTTGGCCAGGGCTGGGTTTGAACCTGCCACCTCTGGCATATGGGGCCAGTGCCCTACTCCTTTGAGCCACAGGCACTGTCCTATTTCTCAGATCTTTGTGGGCCGCAAATTCTTGTCTGTGTGTCAAAATCTTTCATGATTTTTGTGTTTGAATTCATTGATTTCTTGAGACAATTTTTGAAATGCTCCTTGAATTTCTAATTCCAACTTCACCTCCATTCTATTAATCTTATTTGCAATCCAAATTCTGAATTCAATTTCTGACATCTCAGCCATTTGTTTATGAATGGAATCTTCAGTTGTGTCCACCATGTTGTTCCTTCAGGGAGTTGATCTACTCTGGTTACTGATGTTGCCAGAGTGTTTCCACTAATTTTGCCACATGATTATTTTACACCATTTGGCTAGATGAGAAGTTAAGGTGAAGTTGTACTGGGGGCTCCTGGGGTAGTGATTAACCAGCCCTTTGCCCAAGAGCTGGGACTAGTGTCTGCACCTTTTCCCCTAGAGCTTTGCAAAGGACTCGTACAGTGCTATGGACTAAGACACTGGGGACCTGCTTGGTGTGGTGGGGCTAAGTGCTCTGTCTTGTTTTTAGCTAGTCTCTGTCCTATCCTAGTGAATCAGTTACTCTGGGTTGAAGTCTCAGCTGTGGAGAAATACCAATAATTAAGTCACTCCATTGTCCCCCATACACCCAGGCTACCACTTTGGTTGTCCTTGGGTGATTGGCCCAGGTCAAGAGTTCCAAATAAATTGTCCCAGTCAGCACCCAGTCTCAAGTGGGAGAGTTCAAAAGGTCTCCAGCAACTAGATAGCAAGGGTCTGCTGGAAGCTCAAGTATGACTCCCACCAGTGCTCCTAGACATTGAGCATTTTTTCATATATATATATTAGTGACATTGAGCATTTTTTCATATATATATATATATAAAATTCTGGTTATTATTCCTCTGTTGAATGTATAACTTGCAAATTTTTCTCCAATTCTGTAAGCTGTTTATTTGCTCTGTTGATTGTTTCTTAGCTATGCATAAGCTTTTCAGTTTAATCAAATCCCATTTATTCATTTTTGGTGTTGCTGTAATTGCCACTGCAGTCTTATTGATGAATTCTCTGCTGAGGCCAATATCTAGAAGAGTTTTTCCTACAATTTCCTCTAGAATTCTTATGATTTCATGTATTGAAGTCTTTTATCCATTTTGGATTGATTTTTAGTGAATAGTGAGAAATAGGGATCCTGTTTCATTATTTTGCATGTGGCTATCTAGTTTCCCCAGCACCATTTTTTAATAGGGCTTCTTTCCCCAGTGTACAATATGCTTTGTCAGAAATCAGTTGGCTGTAAGTAGGTGGTTTTATATCTAGGTTCTCTGATTTGTTCCATTGGTCTGGAGGCATCACATTGACAGACTTCAAACAATATTAGTAGGCTATTGTAACCAAAACAGATGGTACTGGTCCTGGGCTTTTGTTGGTGTTGGGAGTTTTTTAATGGTTTCAATCTTATACTCATTATTGGTCTGTTCAAGGTTTCTATTTCTCCCTGATTCCAAGTTGGGAGGTTGTATATTTCCATTAATTTATCAATTTCACCTAGATTTTCTAGTTTGTGTGCATAGGGGTTTTATAACAATCTCAGATTATTTTTTGTATTTCTGAGATATCAGTTATAATGTCTTTTTTTTCATTTCTGATTGAACTTATCTGAATCCTCTCCTTTTTTTCCTTGATTAATCTAGCTAGTGATCTATAAATTTTATCTTTTCAAAGAACAGATTTTTCATTCATTGACTTTTAGTATTTTTTATTTCAATTTCATTTATTTCTGCTCTGATCTTTGTTATTTCTTTTACTCTATTATCTTTTAGTTTCTTTTGATTTTTGTTTTTCTAATTCCTTGATGTGTGATGTAGGTTATCTTGTGATCTTTCTCTCTTTTTGATGTAGGCATTTACTGCTATAAACTTCTCTCTTAACACTGCTTTTATGGTATCTCAGAGGTTTGGGTAAGTTTTATCCATAGTATTATTCAAAAATTTCTGAGTGAGTTTAAGTTGGTAGTAGAGAATTGTGCTGGTCATTGTGGAGGATGGGTCTGAGAATATCTTGGAGAGCTGGTTTCATTATGGCAAATTTCTTCAACGTGTGAATGTCATTAAAGTATTTGATTTCTCCATCACAAACAAAACTCAGTTTAGCTCGATACAGGATTCTGGGCTGGAAGTTGTTTTGTTTTAGGATACTGAAGGTTGATGACCATCTTCTGGCTCGAAATGTTTTGGCTGAGAGATCTGCAGTCATTCTGATATTTCTCCCTTTGTAGGTGATGCTTTTCTTATGTCTGGCTGTTTGCAGAATTTTCTCCTTTGTCTTAACTTTGGCAAAGTTAATCACAATGTGTCCAGGAGATGCTTTATTTGAATTGAGTCTCACTGGGGTTCTGCAACTGTCTGCTATCTGAAGTTCTGTATCTCTTGCAATACTTGGGAAATTCTCCTCCAATCTCTTGGAGTATCTGTACCTTTAGGACCATCCTCTTCTCCTTTGGGAATTCCTATAAGATGAATGTTAGATTTTATTTTTTAGATTTTTTTATTAAATCATAGCTGTGTACATTAATGCAGTCACAGGTTACAGTGTGGTGTTTTCACATACATTTTGAAATATTCTCACCAAACTGGTTAACATGGCCTTCATGTCATTTTCTTAGTTATTGAGTTAAGACATTCATACTCTGCTTTTAGAAAGATCACTTGCACCCTTGTAGGATAAACCATAGAGGTGACCCCACCAATCACCCTCCCTCCCCCCATCCAAATGTTAGATCTTTTGGAGTGATGGCACAACTCTCCCAGGGAATGATCAATTTTTGCTCTCCCCTTGTCTGCCTCTTTAAGTGTTTGGGAATGTTCAAAAGCTTTGTCTTCAGTTTCAGAGATCCTTTCTTCTGCCTGATTGACTCTATTACTGAGGGATTCTACTGTATTTTGGAGCTTTTCAACAAACTTTCATTTCCTTGAGCTCTGCTATCTCTTTTCTCATTTTGTCCATCTTTAGTGACTTTGGCTTTGAATTCATTAATTTCTTGAGACAACTTTAGAACTACTCTTTGAACGCAATTTGGAAATACTCTTTTTTAACTACTCTTTAGAAGTACTTTCTAAATTTGGAATTCAATTTCTGTCTTTTCTTCCATTCTATTTATCTTATTTGCAATCCATATTCTGAATTCAATTTCTGACATTGCTGCCATTTGTCTATGCATGGCATCTTCACTTGTATCTCCTTTGTCATTTCTTGAGAAGGATGATCTACTCTGGTTATTCATGTTGCCAGAGTTCTTCTGATGGGCCCACAACATGTTTATTTTCCATTGTTTGGTTATTAGAACTGGTAGGGTGAGATTGAATTGAGGTTCCTAGGTAGTAGTGATAGCCCCTTACCAAAGCACTAGGCTTTGCAATTGTGGCTTATCTCCCACGACCTTATAAAGGCCCCTTTCAGAGTTTTGGCTAGAGACTCTGAGGCCCTACTTGGTGAGATAGTGCAAGCTAGCTCTGTTTTGATGTCAGCCAACCTCTATCCCATCCTAAGAAATCACAGTATTAGATTTAAATCTTGATTGTGAAGAGATACAAATAGCTGGAGCAGACAGCCCCCACCCTTCAGTTCTTTTCCGCTACAGAACTTCAGAGGTCAAACTCAGAATGCCCCTGAGTGGATAGCCCCAGACATGGGTTCCAACCAAATTATCTCAGGCAGTGGAACTCTGCCCAACAGAGAGGGATTCAAGGGTCTCCAACAGCACAATTGGAGCCAGGGGCCACACCCCCACGCACTGGTCTCAGACCACACCCAGATAGCCTCTGCTTGCCAGACCAGTTGGAGTCAGGGGATCACACCCCCGCCTGCCAGTCTCAGTCCACTGCCTGACACGCCTCTGTTCACAGGCTCTGTTAGAGTCAGGGCACTCCACCTGCAGGTCTCAGTCCTCAACTGGTAAGCCTCTGCTCACCAGCCCCTCTGGAGACAGGGGACCACACCCAACCCCTCAGGTCTTGATTCACACACAGTAAGCCACTGCTCAAGGGTTCTGTTGGAATCAGGGGACCATGCCCTTTCTCTCAGTTTGCAGTCCACACCTATCAAGCCTCTGCTCACAGGCCCTGCAGGGGTTGGGGACCAGCCATGTCTGCCAAGCTCAGTCCACATGGGGCAACCACTCTCCCACTGTGGGTGCTGTCAGAGCTGAGGGTCCTGGACCCCCGTCCTCCCCGACACAGCCCAAACTGAGGGTCAACACTGGCCAGGCATAGTCATAACTGGGGACTACACCTCCTCCCACCAAGTGTCCCTTTCTTCCCACACTTTCCTTCCCATAAGTCACAGATTCCATCCTGATGGTTGGCAGTCCACACTATGCCCAGATCTCTTAGGTCAAGACCAAACACTGTGCCCTGCAGGGCGCAAAACTTCAGAACATCATACAAGGTGGAAAGGGTGGACTAGGAGCTTGGACTTACAGGGGGGAAATATCTGTTCAATTTTATGCCTGGCAGGTGGTGTCTAGGTTCATAAGTGGGACCTCCCTAGAGAAAGAGACCTTGAGTTTAGCAGCTCTCTCCAGTGAGGCAAAATGACAGGTCTTTTGTTCCCTGCTTTGGCAGATAGCCTGCAGCAGGCCTCCTGCTTGGGCGTGAGGTCTCCTGTCCTCTAGTCAATAGGCTTTGTACCTATAATTTTTTTCTTGAATGGAGTTTCAGCTTGTTGGACTTCTTTCTTGGCTCAGCTCCCCATCTTTGGCTTCATATAGTCTGATTCCATCCAGTTTTTCTGCCTCTGCTCAGGAGCCTCTGCCGAGGGTTGCTACCAGTCAGCCATCTTCCCAGAATTCCCCCTAATTTTAATTATTTATTTATTTATTTATTTATCTTGGCTGGGCCTGGGTTTGAACCCAATATATCCAGTATATGGGGCTGGCACCCTACTCCTTTGAGCCACAGGTGCTGCCCCCCCTTCCAATTTTAATTTTAATTTTGATTTATTGTGACTTGTTTTATGGCCTTAGAAAGGTTTCCATGTGTTTATGAGAAGAATGTGTATTCTGAAGTTAATGGGCAGATTGCTATATATAATGAATGTACAATGTTTCTTTGTTGATTTTCTGCCTCAGTGATAAATCTTGTCCTGTCAGTAGAGGGCTTAAATCCCTCACTATTATTGTATTGCTATTTATCTCTTATCTAAGGTCTAGTAGTATTTTTTTTATGAATGTGGGAGCTCCAATGTTATGTGCATAAATATTTAAAATTGTTATAACTTTTTCTTGACTTGATCCCTTTAACATTATATACCGAACTCCACTATCTTTTTTTGTTGTGATTATTGATTTAAAGTCTATTGTATTTGGATTTGCTAATTTTAAAGTGACTTCTGAACTAAATGGTTCAGAAAATAAGTATAAATATTATTTTACATCATATTTATTATAAATATTTGTCAATGATTACTATTTTGATATGGTAGATCAAAAAGACACCAACATATAATGGCTTAAATTTGATTATTATTTCCCTATCACATTATAAGTTAGCTGCTTAGGCTATCAGCCCCTCTCTGCTACACATGGCCATTCTGAGATGCATGTGCCTGGACAAGCTTGTGCCTGTCTGCATGCAAAGGCATCATCCTTGCCTTCATAGTCATAGCCAGGTCTCTGTGTTATAGTTCGAAGATGTCTAGGAAAAATAACTAGTCCTCAAATTGGAGATAATCTGTAAGTTAAATACATCCCTTCACATCTCCATTGGTCCAATGTTAGTCACATGGCTATACCTAGGTACAAGGAACACTGGGAAATGTAGTCTCTACATGGTGGCCATACATACATGAATAAGGTGATAACTAGCAGTTTGTTATAGTCTGCCCTTCTGAACACCCAAATCCTATAGACCATTCTCCTCACATATGCAACATGCCACCCCTCCCCAAAGAAAAATACTCAAAATCCCATCCAGTTACTGAAGCCAACCCAAAGTTCAGAATCCCTGAGTGACAAATAACTTCTTTATCTGGTTCAGAGTTGCTCTTCATGTCTAGAAGTGTTTAAACTAGAAGACAGGCTGGGCATGGTGGCTCATGCCTATAATCCTAGCACTCTGGGAGGACAAGACAGGAAGATTATTTGAACTCAAGAGTTCAAAATCAGCCTGAGCAAGAGCAAGACCCTGTCTCCACTAAAATGGGGGGGGAAAAAGAAAAAAAAAAACTAGCCAGATGTGTGGCAGGTCCCTGTAGTCCCAGCTACTTGGGAGGCTGAGGCAAAGATGATAGCTTCAGCCCAAGAGTTTGAGGCTGCTGTGAGCTATGATGACACCATGGCACTCTGCCCAGAGTGAGACTCTGTTTCAAAAATGAAAAAAAAAAAAAAAAGGAAAGGAATTAGAAGACAGATCAAGCATGTCATCTTAATTTTTCCCAATATACATACAATCCATGAATCAGGAAAGGATAGACTAATCAAAAACTTCACCTGGAAAAAGAATGAATTAGAAATAAGGCCCTAGAAGGTAGGTGGTTTGTCCCTGATTCTTCTTTCTAGAATCTCTTTTGTCCATTTCCCCTTTGACCTTTTGCTTTCCCCAATAAGTTCTGCCTTGTCCATTATTCTCCATGGCCACTTCTGAAGTTGGTTGTGACTCTTCTTGTGGGTCACAGAGTTTTGGAGTTTTTGAAATCTATCTCCTGTTAGGGGGTTAGGAAATTATGTGTATTGGTCTGGTTCTGCAAAGAAACTGAACCAAAAGAAAGAAATTTATTATAAGGAATTGGTTCATGCAATTTTGGAGGTTGAGAAGTCACAAGTGGCCAGATAAAGACCAAGAAGAATGAAAGGTGTAGCCCCAGTCTGAGTTTAAAGGTTCTCCTGGTTAAAGAGCTGATAGTGTAAGTTCCAGTTCCAGTCTGAGTCAGAAAGGAGAATACTGATGTTCCAGCACAAAGACAGGCAGAGCAAATTTGCCTTTACTCAGCCTTTGTTCTATTCAGGAGTCCAATGGGTAGATCATCAATATTGGAAAGGGCAATCAACTTTACTCAGCCTACCAATTCAAATGATAATCTTATCCAGAAACTCCCTCACAGACATACCTACAATAATGTCTAGCCAAATATCTGGCACCTGTATACCAGTCAAGTGGACACATAAAGATAACTATCACAGTTATTTATTTTCTTTATTGCTTTGAATAATCCCAGATCAAGCATGTGGCTTTATAAGTCCCTGAAAACTGGTGTCATTTGCTTCCAGTAAGTTACATGTACCAATAAAACACACTCAAATTTCTTTTCCAGGATATAAATCTGAAGTGGGCTTCATGTACTGCTATACCATGAGGTCTACAGCTCTCTCTTCATTTAATGGCTGCCAACAGAGGAATCTAAACATTAAACTTAGGGAGAAGGACATGCTCTTATCCCAAACTTTGCAATAATGTTGTGTCCTCTTGTTTGATAAAGAGGTCTTAATAGAAGGTTTTAGGGAAAAGCTCATTATAAAGTCATACACCTGCTATTAGAGGTAAAGAAGTTAGTTTTTACAACCCTGTAAAAAACAAATTTTGTGATATTTAATCTCTTCCTCTGTGAAAACAAGCTAATTCCAGACAGATCATATCTCTTTCTTATAACACCTTGCTAACAGCATCAAAAGGTCATAGGAATGCATATCTTCAAATTAGCTTTTTCATCAGTGTCAGTGCTCTAGGTAGATGAGATCATTGGTAATAGCTTTCTGAGATTCACTCTCTCTGATGCTGTAGACTGAGAGAGCTTTCAGTAGCCTCTTAGAGGTTCCCGAGATTTATAGCAGCTTACAGATGAACTCTCAAGCAGTTGTAGATAAAATTAGGAATGACAAGTTCTCTGCTTTCACTTCCTTTGTCCTTCTATTAAAATGATTTATTCTTGGAATATATAGATTGACTTTGATTTTCCTGACCAAACCCAAACTGTTACATCATATTTAAACAAACCTAAGCCATCATCAAATGTAATTTATTCAAAACAAGAAAATAAAAATGATTGCTCAGTAAAAATTATGCTCAGTAAATTATGTCATTGATTGTGAAAACATCCTGATTTCATTCATACTTGAATATTTAAAACGTGCTTCTATATGGTATGAAGTAGGTTCAAGCATTATTTTTTCCCAGATGGATACCCAATTGTCTCTGCACTATTTATTAAAAACTGGGTCCCTTTTGCACTGATCTACAGTGCATCTCTTTACATATCAAGTATCCATACAAATAGTTCTCTGTCTATTCCACTGATTTATTCATCCCCATACCAACACCATGCTGTTTTAGTTACTATTGTCAGAAAATTGTAGAATAGGTAGTAAGCAAATGTTCCCAACTTCTTCTTCAAGACAATCTTGATCTTTTGCATGTCTATATAAATTTTAAAATCAGCTTACTGGGTGTTTACACACAAAGCACTGTGGGGATTCTTTTTTTTTTTTTTTGCAGTTTTTGGCTAGGACTGGGTTTGAACCTGCCACTTCCAGCATATAGGACTAGTACCCTACTCCTTTGAGCCACAGATGTCGCCCCAACACTGTGGGGATTTTGACTCAGATGGCATAGACTGTCTAAATGAAATGAACATGTATAGTATTTAGTCTTCCACTTACGATCGTAGTATATATTGCTCCATTTTATTTTCTTATTTCAATAATGTCTTAATATAATTTAAATAAGTCTGGCACATATTTTATTAGAGTTATTCCAAAGTGTTTCATCTATTTGTGCTTTTGTGAATGATAATCTTTATGAAATTCAATTTATAATTGTAGCACACATGTTGTTTTTGCAAACTCTTGCAAAACTCTGGGAATAATCACAATTTTGGTTCCTCCTTCTAATCTATATTTCTTTTTCTAGCTTTCTTGGCCTCACTAGAACTTAAAGCGGTGAATGGAAGTAGCAGACATACTTGTCCTCTTCCTAATCTCAGAGAAAAATGAGTCAGCATTTTGCCATTAAGTGTGATTTTTGCCAAAGTTATTTTGCAGAATAAGAAAATTATCTTCTATTTCCAGTTTACCAAGCTCTTATCAGGACAGGGTTTTGCCGAATGTTTTCTTCTGTGATCATAAATGGACAAGAGCATTCCAGACCACATCTCTTTTCTTATCACCTGCCTCTTGACTGCTAATATGTAGTATATCATATTTTTTATGACAGCACACCATTCCCAGGTATCTATTTCTAAAATTGTTAAAATAAAGGCTAAACTGTTACAACATAGAAATCCCACATAAAGTGAGATTAAATAAAATAGTTTGTTTCTTCCTCACGCAGCGTCTGACCATCTAGCAATCCACCATTCTCTGCTTTCATTCACTTAAGAGCCTTTACTACTTCAAGAAAATATACGCTTCTGTTTTGAGGAATTTCAACACAAATCATCCGTGTTGCTTAAAATGGTCAGAACACATGTGGCAGACTGCAAATTGAACCTACCAAATCTATTCTTCCCATTTACATGGCTGCCCACCCAGAGATTCTATTTCCAAGCCCTCCTTGCAGCCAGGGATGGCAGGCAAATAGGAAGTGAGAGAAAGAGAAGTTCACAGTGTCTAGGTCATCTGCTTTTTTATAAACAATCTCTTTCCTGGAAACTGGGCAGAACTGCCAGCAATCCAGTTTTGAATGTGCAGATGAAGATCAAGACCTAGAAAGGGGCAGAGCTGCTGGCTGACACTCTATGTAGTCTTGGTGTGCCTCCTCCATTAGCTTAGTAACATCTTAGATAAGACATTTTATCATCAAGATGAGCATTATGGCTCGGCATCTGTGGCTCAAGCGGCTAAGGTGCCAGCCACATACACCTAAGGTGGTGGGTTCGAATCCCCAGCCTGGGCCTGCCAAACAACAATGATGGCTGCAACTAAAAAATGGCCAGGCATTGTGGTGGGTGCCTGTAGTCCCAGCTACTTGGGAGGCTGAGGCAGGAGACTCGCTTGAGCCCAGGAGTTGGAGGTTGCTGTGAGCATGATGCCATGGCACTCTACCCAGGGGGATAGCTTGAGGCTCCATCTCAAAAAAAAAAAGAAGAAGAAGAAGAAAGAAAGAAAAAGAAAAATGTCTACAATGGAAAGCAATACATTCATTCAGTCATCAAAAGCCTTTGTGACCCCCACCGGGAGGCCAGGCACTATGTAAGAAAGAGGAAGGAGACAGACAGATTAACTCAGAGGAGGGAGGCAGTGATGGGTGTCAACAAAAGTGTCAGATGCGAGGGCAGCCCCAAGCTTTGCTCAGATGCATCAAGGGAGGTTTCCCAGAGGAGGCACTGAGCTGAGACTGGATATGGTATATAGATGGGGTCAGGAAGGATTGCAAGCAGAGGCACAGTGATGCCATTGAGGAGCGAGGCATCTGTGCAGGAAGGCAGCCTGGTTAGGGCTTGTATTCATGCTAACAAGGGGAGAGCCATCCAAAGTAAGGGGAGAGGGCTATTACGAATCAGATTTGCTTTTTAAAAATCTCAACCAATACTGGAGTACCAATGGGGAAGGAGGAGGTTTGAGGAAAGGTGCCAGTTAAGAACCCAGCCTATATGTAAGGTTAACTTCTTGAGTAAATTTGTGCCAAAAACCATTGCAAATGCCTTAGATAGAATATCATCACCCTAGTCCCCAGATGGGGAAGCCAAGGCAGGGGGGAGATTAAGCAACGTGTGTAGGAGGCAATGATGTTAGGGGATGGTTGGCTTCCAAATCCACATACTTACACACTTACTGTACCTGTGATGTGGATTCACATCTGGGCTACCCCATCACAGGCAGTGCAGAGAAGGAAGAGGAGGACAAGAGAGAGGCTAAGGGAGCACAAGTGACAATTAATTGAGGGATATAGTGAAGGGAGGCTCTAGGAAGATCCCCACATCTGTGGCTTGGAAGAGGGGAGAGGAAGAAAATGAACTCAGTTTGGAATTGGAGATGCTGGGGTGGAGACTGGCAGGAGGGGATGAAGGAGACCGCTGTGGGGACCATCTCTTCTGGGATGCAGGGCTTAGGAGAGCTGTTTGGATGGGCAAAGTTTCCCTTGGACTGCAACACTGACGAGGGGTAAGAGGATAACTTTCTACCAGTGGTGGACCCAGGGCTGGAGGAGGCCTTGGGGACTGGCTTTATCCTACTGGCTAAATAATGTCCTGGAAGGTGCCAAAAGAAGTAAGAGCTTCAAAACCTCACTCAAAGGAAGTTGATGTTGGCATGCGGCAGGGGCAGCATATGTGATGATTGGAGGAGGTCTTCAAGAGGCCATTTGGGGTCCAATGGGTATCTAGAGGCCCTGGCCTAAAACAGTGATGGTGGCAATGGGAAACTAGGGTCCCGTGATGTGACTTCCTGTGAAGGACTCAGTGACTGTCCAGATGTGGAACACAGGTATGTTGGGAACTTGATGGACTGGGAAGACATGGAGTCATTACTGGACCTAGAGAAGTCCTGAGAAGGCACTTGTTGGTCAGAAGAATGGGTTGCTGTTCAGGGCAGTGATGAGAGAAGGAGGGGTATGGAGAGATAAGCCCAGCAACAGATGGCCTGGGGATGCCCTTAACAAAGATGGTGCTGGCTCAGCTAGCCTTGGGCAAATGAGAAGTGCTTCCCCTCAGGAGGCAGTCTGGGGTCTGAGTCAGATTCCATTCCTCCCCTGACACATACTCTGTGACACTGGGCAAGCTACTTAAATAAACCCTGGGCCTCTGCTCCCTTTTCTGGTCACCTGGGTATTGCAGATACCTATCTTATGGGGCTGGTGGCCTAGCACAGAGCAGACCCTCAGTACTGTTAGCTCTGCTGTCACAACTGGTCTCCTTGTCTGTTCACTCAAGGCAAGAAGGATAACTAAGACCCTCCCCCCATTCTTCCCTTTGGGAAACCACCCCCTCTGTGGCCTCCATCAGGATCTCACTTCTAAATGATGCCAGGACCCTCCTACCCCTCTCTGCAGCTACCCCTTTCCTTTCCTCATTCTGACTCTTTCTCACGCACTCCTGGCCCCAGTCTGTTTAACTTGAACCATATCTTCCTCCCTTCCCTCAATCTCTTTCTTGCTCTAGAATGGGGAGAGAACTTGGGAGACTGAGAGGGGATAGGCCTCCAGCGTGCATGTGCCCAAAGCACAGATTCCAGCTCTGTGGCCTCCTCTTCCTTTTCCCTCACTCTCTTGCCCTCTGGCTTCTTTCTCTTCACCTGGGTCTGCTGCTAGTGACAGGGAGAGTCAGCCTCATGTGTACAGATGGGTGAGGCAATCCTCAGGAAGGCATGTAAGGAGATTGCAGTCCTCCTGGGGGTAGTGGTATGGACAGAGTCCTGGGTTCCCAGCTACCTGGTGGGCTCAGGTTCTACCATAACTTTTACTCAGAGAATCACCTGCCCCCACCTGCCATTCCATAACCCATCCCCACCCCATCCCCGGCACCCTCTTCCCCCTGCTCTTATGCCCTCTACACGCTATTATTTCCACTCTCTCCAAAAGGCAGTGAGTGTCCTGAAGCCATTTCTTTAACAGCTGCATCAAAATGTAATTCCCACACCATACAATTCAGCCATTTAAAGTATCGATTTAATAGCTTTTAGTATATGCACAGAGTTTGCACAGAGTTATGCATCCATCACCACAATCAATTGTAGATCATTTTGGATCACTTAGATCATACCCTTTAGCCATCAACTTCCAATTCCCCACTCCCCTAAGTCCTAGGCAACCGCTAATCTCCTTTCTGTCTCTATACAGATTTGCCTATTTCAGAGATCTTATTTAAATGGAATCATATAATATGGGGTTCTCTGTGACTGGCTTTTTTCACTTAGCATATTCTTTTTTTTTTTTTTTTAACAGAGTCTCATTTTCTTGTCCTAGGTAGAGTGCTATGACATCATAGCTCACAGTAACCTCAAACTCTTGGGCTCAAGAGTGGAACTTGCCTCCCAAGTAGCTGGAACTACAGGCACCCACCACAATGCCTGGTTATTTTTTCGAGACAGGATCTCACTCTTGCTCAGGCTGGTCTCAGACTCGTGACCTCAGGCAATCCACCACTTCAGCCTCCCAGAGTGCTCAGATTACCGTGAGCCACCTCTCCTGGCCTCACTTAGCATATTCTTTTTTTTTTTTTTTTGAGACAGAGCCTCAAGCTGTCCCCCTGGGTAGAGTGCTGTGGCATCACAGCTCACAGCAACCTCCAACTGCTGGGCTCAAGCGAGTCTCCTGCCTCAGCCTCCCAATTATCTGGGACCACAGGCGCCCACCACAACACCCAGCTACGTTTTGGTTGCAGCCATCATTGTTGTTTGGTGGGCCTGGGCTGGATTCGAACCCCCCACCTTAGATGTATGTGGCTGGCGCCTTAGCCGCTTGAGCCACAGGCGCTGAGCCCACTTAGCATATTCTTAAGGCTCATCCATGTTGTAACATGCAACATACTTTGTGTTGTTGAATGTTATTCCCACAGTTTTAACTCTTTTAAGGAGCTGCCAGACTATTTTCCCAAGTGGCCACACCATTTTCATGCAGCAGTATATGAGGATTACAATTTCTTCACACTTGTTATTATCTATCTTATTGTTATAGCCATCTTCGTGGGTGTGGAGTGCTATATCATTGTGGCCTTGATTTTTATTTCCACGGACATTTCCCTGACTGGTGACGTTGAGTACTTTTTCAGGTGATTACTAGTCACTTGTATGTGTTCTGAGAAATACTGATCCCATTTTTAATTGGGTTATTTATCTTTTTCTTGTTATTAGGAGAATTCACTTTGACCATAGAAAAGGGAATGGTGGTTCACATACACAACAGTCGACTCAAGGCCAGTGGTGTGGGCCAACACCATAATGCGTGCAACTATGGTGACCAGAGCTTTAAGGAGCTACATGCAGTCTGTCTGAAGAAGGGGCAGCTGTTTGAGGACCCCTTCTTCCCTGCCAGCCCCAGTTCGCTGGGCTTCAAGGAACTAGGCCCCACCTCCAAAAATGGTCAAGACATTTCCTGGCAGCGGCCCAAGGTGGGCACTAGATTGGGCGGTGTGGGTGAAGTGGGTCTGTAATGACTCCAGGTCAGTTTTGTAATATCCAATCCGCTCCCAACCTATCCTGACCCTAGCACAAGTCTCCACCTCCATGGGAGGAGTGCAGGGTGGGCAGTTCTAAACTAGCTGAAGCCAAGTATCCCAGCTAATCCTTCAGAAATCACTCACCAATCTTTGCTATCATAGCATCTAGTTTTGCCACACTGGTCCTGCACCCTCTCCCTTTTCCCTTATCTGTTCCCCCAGAAATTCGAGGTGAGCATCCTTTTCCAGTAAAGGTGGGAGGGAGGCAGGGAAGGTGTGTCCAGGCTCCCTGAAACCTTTATTCTTTCACTGCAGGAAATCACCAAGAACCCTTGCTTCTTTGCAAATGGAGTCTCTCCAACAGACATCTGTCAGGGGATACTTGGTGAGTGGGGTGTAAGAAAATGGTCTCTACTGTGAGGAGGTGTGAATCTGGGAGGAGGGCTAGGGAAAGGGTGAAGGGTATCTTTTTTTTTTGAGATAGGGTCGCCCAGGCTAGATTGCAGTGACATGACCATAACTCACAGCAACCTCCAACTCCTGGCTTCAAGAGATCCTCTGGGATGTTCTAAGGCTGGAAAACAGGAACCCCCTTGGTTCAGACAACCTGAATCTGCACCCTCCCTGCCCTTCCCAAGTCTAGATGTGTCCCCTGCCCCCCACTTGCTGGAGTCTGGGTCTGAGTGTGAGCTGGAGGGATATATTGGCTATTTGTAGTTACAAGATTTAGTGACTGAAGTCACAACAAACATTTCTTTTCTTTTTCTTTTTCTTTTATTTTTTCTTTACATGGAGTTTCACTCTGTTGCCCTGGGTAGAGCTCCATGGCATCATCATAGCTCATAGCAACCTCAAACTCTTGGGCTTAAGTGATCATTTTGCCTCAGTCTTCTGAGTAGTGGGGGTATAGGCACCCATCAATGCCCAGCTAATTTTTTTTTCTATTTTTAGTAGAGATGGGGGTCTCTCTCTTGCTCAGGTTGGTCTTAAAGTCCCAACCTCAAAAAATCCACCCACGTTGGCCTCCCACAGTGCTAGATTACAGGTGTGAGCCACTACACCCCATCACAACAAACATTTCTTGTCTCACAGTATTGGTGGGTCAGGAATTCAGAGGCAGCATAGTCTGGTTCAGCATCTCTCAAGAGGTTGCATAAAAGATGTCAGCTGGAGCTGTGGTCATCTGGAGGTGTGACTGGGGTTGATGGATCTGCTCCCAGGACACATTCACACAGCAGGAGGCCTCAGTCCTTGCCATAGGCTTCTCTGTAGGGCTGCTTGAGTGTCCACACAACATGGGAGCTGGCTCCTGCAAAGTGAATGAGAGGACAAAGAGGAAGCCATGATTATTGAAGCTGAGGATTTGAGGACAAATAAGTTTGTAAAAAGATAAGTTAAACCGAGTGAAATAGTTCACTCTATTGCAGGGATGGATTGTCAGCATCTTTAATATACCTCGTGTGCACTGTGGAGCTCTGGCTAGAG
>CAUYTI010019919.1:0-12855 GCA_963575145.1 Galago senegalensis | reverse complement strand
GTCGTGTGGGAATATACCTAAGAGAGGAATTGCAGTCTATTTTTAGTTCTCTAAGTGTTCTCCAGATGTCTTTCCAAAAGGAACATATTAGTTTACATTCCCACCAGCAGTGTAGAAATGTTCCCTTTTCTCCACATCCATGCTAGCATCTCTGGTTTTGGGATTTTGTGATATGGGTTAATCATACTGGATTTAGGGGGTATCTCTAAGTAGTTTTGATTTGCATTTCTCTGATGATTAAGGATGGTGAGCATTTTTTCATATATCTGTAGGCCATGCACCAATCTTTTTTAGAGAAATTTCTCTTCAAGTCCCTTACCCACCCTGAGATGGGATCACTCATTTTCTTCATGGTAATAAGTTTAAGTTCTCTATTCATTCTGGTTATTAAACCTTTGTCAGAGACATAACCTGCAAAAATCTTCTCCCATTCTGAGGGCTGTCTTCTTGCCTTACTCACTGTGTTCTTGGCTGTGCAGAAGCTCTTTAGTTTGATCTGGTCCCAAAAGTGTATTTTTCATGTTGCTTCAATTGCCCGGGGTGTCTTTCTCATAAAATGTTGACTCAGGACAATTTCTTCAAGTGTTTTCCCTACACTTTCTTCTAGTATTTTTATGGATTCATGTCTTAAGTTTAAACTTAATCCAGTGAGAATCTAACTTAGTTAATGACGAAAGGTGTGGGTCCAATTTCAGTCTTCTACAGGTTGCCAACCAGTTCACCCAGAACCATTTGTTAAATAGGGAATAATTTCCCCACTCAATTTTTTTTTAATTGGATTGTCAAAGATCAGGTAGCCGTAAGTAGCTAGATTCATTTGTTGGCTCTCTATTTAGTTCCATACATCTAACTCTCTATTTTTGTGCCAGTATGCTGTTTTGATCATATGGATTTATAGTATAATCTGAGGTCTGGTAGTGTGATTCCTCCTGCTTTTTTTTTTTTTTTTTATTCCTGAGTAATGTCTTGGCTATTCGAGGTTTTTTATGATTTCATATAAAATGAAGCACTATTTTTTCAAGATCTTTAAAGTATGACAGTGTAGCATTAATGGGGATTGCATTAAAATTATATATTTCTTTGGGTAGTATCGACATTTTAACAACGTTGAACTTCACAGCCATGAGTACGTGATGTATTTCCATTTGTTAACATTTTCAGCTATTTCTTTTCTTCAAGTTTCATAGTTCTCTTGATTCCATCATTCATTTAGTTGGTAGCTTAAAGTGACTACAAGAATCCAAGATACTAAAAGGTCCGAGTTGTGTAAAATCTGAAGTTTTGTTTAATAGGGGTTGTAGAAAAAAATAATTTCCTGTGAGAGAATAATTTGACCAGTTGACATCTAATGAAGGGGAAAATTATCAACACTATAGAGGTGGTCAAATTATAAATAATGTACAGTCATTGTGATGTGAACCTGTAAGCCCAGCTACTCAGGAGGCTGAGAGAAGAAAATACACTAATTCCAGAAGTTGGAGGTTGATGTTATATATGTATGCGACAGAACTTTATTGAATGTGGTAAATAAAGTAATTTTCTTTCTGTATTTTTAAAAAGAAAGTAATGGAGAAGCTCAGGCAGAAGAATCACCTGAGCCCAGGAGATGAAGTTTTTTGTAAGTTATGATGGCACAGCCCTCTACCAAGAGTGATAAAGTGAAATTTTGTCTCAAGATCAAAAAGAAAAAAAAAAAAAAAGAAAAGAATAAAAAGAAGAAAGAGCATTCTACTTAAGTGTCTCTATATAGTTTTGCCTTCTGGAATGCAGTTTGTGTCTCAATGCCATACAATATCTCAATTGTTGTGTCATCATAGTTTCTGGAATCTCAGTTGTTAATGTAATCCATAAGGCACAAATAGGAGAAAACTTCTCTGTCTGTAGTTGGAAGACTATAGACTATAAAATATCCTGTATCAAACACTTGCAGAACACCAGGTGAATTAAACAGAACATTCCTCTGAGTATCCTTGACCACAAGCCTGGATCCCAGGCTGAAGGATGAAGTGCTACATGGTGTTTATGGATGACATCACAATGGGCATTTCCCTGGGTTACCAACTTTAAGCTTATTCTTATTCTTGCTAAGCATGTGTTGTTGCTGTCTGGTTTCTTGTTCAGTTCAAACTGTTACAAAGAGTGGGATTCTTTTCTCTACACACACTTTCTGCTTCTTAAATGTTCTTTCCTAATCATGGCCATGGATTTCAACAACCCATTTTTTCCTTTCCAAGTCATGGATATGTAATAAAATGGAATAGTGTTTTTTATACATAGTGCTGCCCTGAGGATGTTATAGAACAAAAATTTGATACTAAAGATTGAAAGTGATTTCTATTTTTCATAATATTTTACTTCATTCTCGAGAATAGCCTTGTTTAGGATGGTAGGTGTCTCACTGAAGGTTCCCTATTGAAATTTAGTTAGGCACTGTGTACAGTAGTGTACTTGTTATCTGTTGTTCTTTATTATAATCATGGGATTTATCAGCCTACGTTTACATTTCCATCAATTGTGAATTCCATGATAGGTGTAAACTAAACTTCTGGTTTCTTGGCCATAATGCACGTTGAAGAGTTTTGTTGGACCACACATATTATGAACAATAACTAATGAAACCTGACAAGGATAAAGGAGATTTATGCATAGATGTGGTGATGTTCCACCATGGATATGTAAAAAAGTCTTGACCTACTCCTTATGTATCACCTAGCCCTGAGGTTTGGACAATCTTCAAAGTGCTGGATAAATTTATTTTTTAAGTATAGCTCAATGACTTATCTCACCCATGACTGAAATATTTTAATGCTCTGGGCAGCCAATTGGGCCGATCCTTCTTACTATCATTCTACAGACAAAGATGAGCAAGAGAAAAACACCTCTTCCATGATCTGCCACTGGCTTTGTACTCAAATCCAAAGGTTAGTCAAATGTTCTATCCCTTACCAATATTTTCAGGTACTCAAGAGGCTGGAGTGATAGGATCAATTCACTTGAAGCGTTGGATACCAATATCTGTAAGGCTGAGATCATGGACATCCTAGCCTAGATAGAAATTATGAGGAAAACTCAGTAGGCAGATGGAATACAGAATTTTATAAAAGAGATTTACTTTGGTCTCCAGGAGCTCAGGGAATATTGAATCAGGACAAGTCCATTTTCAGGTGGTTCTTTAGGAGACTTCCAGTTGATGTGATGAGTAGGGTTTGTCCAGAGATGTGTGGTCCCTTGCCTTGGGGAAGGTGTTCCAGGATGATTGATTTGAAGGGAGATCAAGACTCACTCAGGTCAGTGACCAGGCCGGACTTTACTGATTATCTTACATACTTTCAAACATTCAGTAAGAATTTAACACAGATACAAAGAAGTGAAGAAAAATTAGGAAGTTACCATTAAGATTACATTTCAGTGTGAAAGCTGAGGAACACATATACAAATGATTTTATTTAGAGTAAAAATATAAAGGAGACTGACTGTTCTTGTGGGCCTAAACTGAAACTAGAAGATTATAATGTTAAGGAAGAAACAAGATAGAGAACAGAACACAAGGCTCCAGGACATGAGTTCAATCTTCCAGCTGTGACCCCCGTTCTCACTCTCCAGATCTCTTTGAGAGAATCTTTCTGCATATTTCTGCATATCTATAGGCAGGTGCAGAAGCTTGATCTTTGAAGGAATATTTCCCAAAGCCATTCTCCTGGAGGAGCACATGAAGTGAACTGCCATGTCTGAGCATGGGGTGCTTATCTCTATATTTCCCCCTTTCTAATTATTGGTTTGAACTGCTGCCATAGCCAAAAATACAGCAGTGTTTTGCTCACTTGTTTTCTTTACCTGTAAAAGTTTTTTTTTTTTTTTTTTTTTTTTTACGATTCAATAAAACACAAGTCCAATTAGACAAAACAAGAACAGAGAACCATTATCTATTGGATTTAGTTGAGAAATTCCTTCAGATATACCTTTCAAATTTCATCTCCATTAATTTGTTTTAATTTTTGCTCAAAAATACTATATACTTGATATTCTAACTCAATTATATCAGCAGTTAAATTTTCATGGTTTAGCAAATGTTTTTTGACTTCACTCCAAGAAAACAGTGTTTCATTATAAAGAACAGTGGTTACACAAAAAGAAGAAACATTCCAATCACATTTATTTTTTATTTTTTTGAGACAGAACCTCAAGCTATCCCCCTGGGTAGAGTGCCATGGCATTACAGCTCACAGCAACCTCCAACTCTGGGGCTCTAGCGAGTCTCCTGCCTTCTTCTCCCAAATAGCTCGGACCACAGGTGCCCGCCATAATGCCCGGCTATTTTTTTGGTTGCAGCCATTATTGTTGTTTGGCGGGCCCAGGCTGGGGATTCGTGGCAGGCGCTTTAGCCAGTTTAGCTATAGGCGCCGAGCCTCCAATCACATTTCTATTTGACTTGCTTTTCTAAACTATACAGTTAGTCACCTAACAAAATTACTATTTGTTCTAAATCAGCCAATTCATTACGTATTTCTGTGTCAATCTGTTTTGGAGACACCCATAATCTCTCAGAATTATGCCATTGAGATGCAAATTTCTCAGTTTTTACAGATTTTGTGAGAGGTACTCCTGCAGCTTGCAGCTTCTGCAATTTTAGCTATAAATTCAAGAACTGAAATTATTAGAAGGCCGATGAATCTCTTCCTTCTCTTTGTCAGCTTCTGGGCTAAACTCACTAGGATGAAAATGGATGGAGACTCCTCCCAGGGTTTCATCATTAAAGCATATCTTTTAAAGTTTTATTTTGTCTTTCAAGGATGGCTTGTCCAGTGCTATTTACTGGAATTCCTGTAATATGCTTAATATGATATACTTTAAAAAATGATTTTTAGAAATGTAAGCTGAATCATTATCTGTTTTGATGGATGTGGGACACTTATAACTTCAAAAGCTTCTAATAAATGTGTAATAACACCATGTGCCTTTCAGCCTTTCAGAGGTTAATGGGGTGGCCAATTAGAATTGAGAATAAGTATCAACTGAATGATGGATATATTTAGATTTACCAAATTCTGCATAATTAGTTATATCCATTTGCCATAAGTCACTGGATTTAATTCCTCTAGGATTTGTTCCACTAGCTAAAGAGGGCGTCAATATTAATTAACAAGTGGGACAGGACAGAAAATTTCTTTAGGTTCTCTCCATTTTATTTGAAATTTATGTCTTAAAGAAACTGCATTATTATGATGGAGACTATGTTCTCCTTTGGCCCTTTGAACAGATCCTATTAAAAGGTCAATATTTTCATAACCTTTATTTAGTGGACCTGGTAAATTGGTGTGGCTGTGTATATGAGTTATGTATAAAGGAAAATTTTGATTTCTAATTAATAATTGTAATGAATTAAATCATTGAAATAATTCAGATTGATCACTAGATAATGTAGTAGTTTCAATATTTTGAATCGTGTGAACAGAATATTTAAAATCTGAAAGAATGTTTAAGGAATTATTAGGAAAATCTTCTAATAATATCATAATGGCAAATAGTTCAGCCATTTTACAGACTGATAAAGAGATTGCTTAAACTTTTGTATATCTCCACATATATAGCCAGCCTTTCTTTGTTTATTAACATCAATAAAGCAGGTTAAAGTATCATTTAATAGATTGAGACATCACAATTTTAGGTAAAATCCAGGAAATTTGCTTAAGGAACTGTATTCTTTTATCTGGGGGGGGGGTTATTCATTGTTAATAACTCCTAAATAGTCAATGTAAGCAATTTTCCAATCTTATGACATCTTGAAGATGTCAGCAATTTCTTTATTTTTCATAGGAACAACAGTTTTATCTGGATCTTTTCCTACAATTTTTCGTAGCCTTTGTCTCCCTTTAATCATTATATGAGCTATTTTCTCTACATTAGGCTCCAGTTTTTTAACAGCCTTATGTGGCAGAAAAGACCATTCAATAAAATTATTAATTGGAGTTAGTAATCCAGTGGGAGAATGTTCAGAAGAAAAAACATATAAAATAAAATTTTGATTATTAGTAATTCGATCTAATTGTGATTCCTGAATATGTTTTTCTAACGATATTAGTTCCTTTTCAGCCTCAGGAGTTAATGTCCTGAGATTGTTTAAGTTGGTATTTCCTACTAATATTGTAAACAAATTAGTGAGGAAATAACTGAAAATTCCTAAGTAAGGACGTATCCAATTAATGTCACCTAATAATTTTTGAAAATCATTTAATGTTTTAAGAGACTTTCTTCCAATTTGCACCTTTTGAGGATAATTTATTGTGCAGTTATTTTGTAACCTAAGTATTTCCACGGTTCAGTTCTTTGAATTTTTTCTGATGCTACACGCAAGCCATAATCATTAAACAATAAAAAAATATAGCTTGGGCAATATTATTAAGAGTGTACTGATCCAAATGAGCAAATAAAATATCATCCATATAGTGATAGTAAATACCATCTGGAAATTGAAATGCCAACTTTCTCAAAGGTTTATGTACAAATATTTGACACAAAGTAGGGATATTTAACATGACTTGTGGCCAAACTTTCCACTAAAAGGGTCTTGGAGGGCATCATTATTAAAGGAAGGAAGGAAGGGAAAATGCAAAGCGATCAGAGTCAGCGTCTGTTAATGGGATGTCAAATAAAATCTTTTCAATCAATAATGACAATATAATTTTTAGGAATTAAAGTTGGATGTGGAATTCCAGTTTGTAAAGGATCCATAGGTTGAATTATAGCATTAATTTATCTAAGATCAGTTAACATCTCGATTTGCCTGATTTCTTTCTTAAGAAAGAAAATATCTTAAAAAAAATCAAAAATCAGGAAATTCCAGGGAGAATTAGAAGCTTTGATATGATTTAATTCTAATTGTTCATTAACTAATTCATGAAGTGCCTCAAGTTTTTCTTTATGCAAGGGCCACTGCTCCACCCAGAAAGGGGTGTCTGATTCCCAAGATAAAAATAAAGCGAGGTGCTCAGCAGTGACCCTTACTGAAAAGGTTCAGGAAGAACTGGAAACCCAAATCCAGATTTATCATTGGTCTTTCTTATGCTGGTTTCTTTTTTGACTGAGTAGATTGACCTGGATTAAAACCCATATTAAACATCGTGTTCTTTACAGTAGAAGAGATATTAGGAATTGTAATCATAGCTCCCCACTGTTGTAATAAATCTCTGCCCCATCAAGTAAGTGCAATAGGAGCAGTATAGGGCTTACTTGCAGCTGGCTGGTCATCAGGGCCTTGTCAAGTTAAAGTTTCTAAACTATGTTTTATATTAGACATATTACATAACCCTACAAAAGTGGCTTGAACTCTTTGTTTTTTCCAAGAAGACAGCCAATCAAATTAAGCAATTATGGAACCATCGCCCCCGGTATCAATGAGCCCTTCAATTTCAATTTTATCTTGAAATAAAATTTTATATCTAGGTCTAGAATCATTAAGAAAAGTACGCCAAAAACCATGAGTCCCTGTACTTCCAATACCTCCTGTTCTATCTACTAGAGCAGTCTTCCCCTTAAAATAAGGAAGCAGTAACAATGGAGCTATACGTCTCCAAATGGTTAGCGCAACAGGTTGAGACACAGAAACCATGATATAAATTTCTCCTTCATAATCAGAATCAATGACTCCAAGATAAACAAACAATCCTTTAATTGTAGAATGGCTTCTATCAATAATTAAACCAACAGAATCTTTAGGAATTGGGCCATAAACTCCTGTAGTCAAAGTATAGGGAGTATCTCTGGGTGTAAGAGTTATTCCTTCTACTATGGGCAGATCTAAAGCAGCACTGTCATGAGTAGCATGAAAGACATCAGTAACAAGAGTTTTAGCTGGGTGTTATGAAATAACATCAGAGGCTTTAGCCTCAGGCTTTGTAATGTTATTAGTAGCTGGGACAAAAGCCTCCCACAGAGTGGAAAAGCCATTATATTTTAAGATGTTTAGGTTTTGGGTGAAGGCTGACCTGGGGGTGCCGTCACCTCTCTGGCTACTCGAAAGGTTTTGGCTACAGTACATATTTTGTTCTCCTGGCCCCAAGTCAGGGTGGATGTCCTGTTTTTTGACCCCTGAGGAGGGAGCGAATTGCTATCTTTATCCTTTATAGATCTGCACTCATTTCTCCAATTCCTGCCCTTTTTGCAACATTGACACAGACGCGGTGGTAAAGGTGGGTCAGGGGCTTTTTATTTCTTGCCCTTATTACAATCTTTTTTTATGTGGCTACTTTTGCCACAATAATAATATCTTGTATTGTGGTTCTTGAGAGCAGAGACCATATGGGCTCCAAGCTGATCACCTATAAAAGTGGCTTGGAAAGCAGAAGTGCCAATATTTTTACAAGCTGTAATAAATTTTTCAATTGAAGCATTTTTTCTCATGCCTAATGGATGCCAATACCCACTGGCAATCTTCATTAGCATTTTTCAAAAGCCAAACATAACAATAATATATTTTGTGCCTCTGGTACAGGTATAGCTCGCCTGATAGCAGTTGGAAGTTTGGTAAGAAATTCAGCCTATGGCTCAGTAGGACCTTGAATAATTTTTGTAAAATGTTTTCCTTCTCCAGGGCCATCAATTTGGGTCCAGGCTTGGAGACAAATTCTTCTTATTTCTAATAAAATATCAGGAATTTCAAGCTGTTTATCCTGTGGTCTGAAATCTCCTGTGCCTGTTAACTGAGGATATGGTAAATCAGGGCTATTGTCAGTACGAGAAATGGCTACTTTTTTCTACCAAGAGTCAAAAAGTAAATATTGAGCAGGTGTAAGCACTGTTTCCACTAATCTTTCCCACTCCCTGGTTGTAAGATAACAATCCCCACAATAAGAATGTAAAATCTCTTGAGTATATGAAGCATTTCGACCATAAGACATAACAGCATCTTTGAGAGACTTGAAGAATTTTAAATCAACCTTAGTATATTATATTTGGCTTCTGCTGCCTCCATGCCTGCTTGAGCGCCAGGTTGCATATTGTCTCCTGTTCCCACCCTTCATACTGCTGCGTGAGAAATAGGCATAATTAGATCTATGCTGTTAGAACTCACAGGTGGTGGCGGTAAAGTAGAAGAGTTATAGAAAACTTCCAATTCTTCTAGCAACCTGATGATTTTAGGGTTGGGAAAAACAGCCCTTTTAATGTGAGTGGACTCATATGTCCGATATTCAACAACTGAAATTTGAACAGCAGGAGGGAGAGGCCTCTGCTGCATTATTAGGAGAGTTGGTTTGCTCATCTCTGTGTAGAGATAAGCACCCCATGTTAAAACATGGCAGTTCACTTCAATGTGCTCCTCCAGGAAAAGGACTCTGAGACAGGTTTCTTTGAGGATCGAGCTTCTGGTTTACATTCCTACCATCAGTGTAGGAGTGTTTAATAAGTTCCTTTTGGAAAGACATCTGGAGAACACTTAGAGAACTAAAAATAGACCTGCCATTTGACCCTGCAATTCCTTTATTAGGTATATTCGCAGAAGATAAAAAATTGCATTACAACAAAGATATTTGTATCAGAATGTTTGTTGAAGACCAATTCATAATTGCCATGTCATGAAAGAAGCCCAAGTGCCCATCAATCCATGAATGGATCAAAAAACTGTGGTATATGTACACCATGGAATACTATGCAGTCATTAAGAAAGATGGAGACTTTACGTGCTTCATGTTCACATGGATGTTCTGTTGAGTAAAGTATCAAAAGAATGGAGGAAAAAGTATCCAATGTACACACTCCTATTATGAAACTAATTTATACCTCTTATATGAAAACTATAACCTCATAACAACCTACGGATACATGGACGGGGGAGGGAGGGGGAATGTTTGGATGGAGGGGGATTCAAGTATTCACTTCTGTGGTTCCTCTTACAAGGGTACAAGTGAATCTTTCTATGAGCAGAATATGAACGTTTTAACACAATAACTAAGAAAATTACATGAAGGCTATATTAACTAGTTTGATGGAAGTGTTTCAGATTGTTTTTGAAAACACCACACTAAACCCCAAAAGTGCATTAATGTACACAGTTACCATTCAATAAAATAATAATAATAATAATAATAATAAATAAGATTGAGCTTCTGCACCTGCCTATAGATATGCAGAAATATGCAGAAAGACTCTGTCAAATAAATCTGGAGAGTCAGGCCGGGGTCACAGCTGGAAGCTCGAACACATGTCCTCTAGCCTTCGGTTCTGTTCTCTGTCTTCTTTCTTCATTAACATTATAATCTCTAGTGTCCTTTGGGCCAGCAAGAACAGACAGTCATTGTCCTTTTATTTTTACTCTAAACAAAATCAATTGCATATGTTCCTCAGCTTTCACACTGAATTATAATCTTAATGGTAGCTTCCTAATTTTATTTCACTTCTTTGTATCTGTGTTAAATTCTTACTGAATGTTTGAAATTATATAAGATAATCAGTAAAATCAGGCCCAGTCACTGACCTGAGTGAGTCTCAACCTCCCTTCAAATCAATCATCCCGTCTACAGTTCCTTTTCCTTGCATCTCCAATCAGAGGCTCCGAGAACACTTACTAATATAACTGAAGGTGTTTTCAGTACTACTGTGAAACCAATTTAAATCACTCACACATTCATGTGAAAAATTAAACACAATTATAGCCTAAGGATAAAGTAGGGAAGGGGAGTGTGATAGGAAGGGAGTGGGTCAGGATAGAAGAGGGAACGTTGGTAGGGGGATCACACATTTGAAACATATTGCAAGTACAAGTTGGACTTATCAGGTATAGAGCATAAAAGTCTTAATCCTGTAATTGGGTAAAAGAGGTGAAGACTATGTTGCTTAGTAAGATGTAAGCATTCCAATTGGGACAAATAATCAACACATTGAATCCTATAATGGCATCAATGTATTTATGATCTATGTACAACTGACTTAATAAAGAAAAATTACAAAAAATAAGACCTTAGAAAATAAAATGCAGCTGACATATATCTCAGAAATTTGTTTGTTAGTTAAGGGAACTATTATCTTTTCGTGGTTTTGTACAACTAATTGTTGGAGATGATGACATCCCTTAATAATAATGTTAGCCATTTTTGGAATGTAAGTTTGAAGTTTTTTAGTAGCTTCATGAGGTTAAAAACATCATTCAATAAAAGCACTTTGTCTAGATAGTAAGCCAGTAGGAGAATGATCAAAGAAAATACATAAAGATAAAAATCACGATTTTCAACAATTCTATCTAATTGAGCATTTTGAATATTTTCTTCAAGCCATTATAACTCTTTCTCAGCTTCAGTGTTTAAAGTTTTAGACTATATAAATCTTAGCTTCCTTCTCATATGGAATATAAATGAGTTAATAAATAAGTAGAGATACCTAGAGATGAAAGGACCCTGTTAATGTCTCCAAGAAATTTTTGAAAACCTTTTAAAGTTTTTAAAGAATAACTTTGAATTTGGATTTTTTGTGGAATTATTATTTATTTTTGTGCAGTATTTTATATTCTAAATAATTCGAGAGATCTGAATGTTGAAATTTTTTAGGGGTTACGTGAAAGGTATATTCATCAAATAATAAAAAATATAAATTTATATAATATTATTAAGAACATGCTTATCAGGATGAGCAAATAAAATGTCATCGATGTAATGATAATAAATGTCATTAACTATAGTTAATTTTTGTAAAGGCTGTTGTACATACATTTGACACAGGGTGGGGCTCTTTAGTATGTGTTGAGGTAAAACTTTCCACTGGTATCTCAAAGTATGGGAACTATTATTTCAAAGAGGAATTGTAAAAGCAAATCTTTCAGAATCTTTGGGGATCAAAGGAATGTGAAAGAAATAATCAACAATTACTATATGAAAACCTTTAAGAATTAGTGAAGGATTAGGAATCCCTAGCTGCAGGGGTTCCATAGGTTGAACTATATATTTCAATTTTCTTAAATCTGTTAATATTCTCTATTGTCCTGATTTCTTTTTAAGCACAAAAACGGGGGTGTTTTTGCCCTGACAGATGGTTTAATTTGACCTAATTTCAGTTCTTCAGTAACTATTGAATGGAGAACTTCTAATTTTTCTGTTGGAAAGGGCCAGTGCTCTACCCACATGGGTTTATCAGATTTCCAACTAAGAGATAGGGCAAGGTGCTCAGCAGTGGCCCCTAGGAAAATGCTCCAGAAGAACAGGAAAAAATAGACCTGATCTGTCTTTACTGAATCTCACATCTTCCTCTCGTTCAGGAGGAAAAGGTTAGGAAGTATTGTATCCCACATCAAACATCATATTTTTTAACAGAGAAGGCATGGTAGGTTTAGTTAACATAGCTCCCTACTGCTGTAAAATATATATGAGCCATAAAATGATTGCAATAGGAGCAATATAAGGCTTCAATTTGGTTGTATGGCCATCAGACCCTTTAGAAGACAAAGTTTCTGTACTTTTCTCAATGTTAGACATTGTTCTAAGGCAGACATTGGATGCACCACCTAGGCAGGGGAAAGACCAAGTGAATAAGGCTATGATGGAAACATCAGCACCGTTGTCTATAAGTTCTTTTAACTTAGTGCCATCCTGGAAATTGACCTGACATAGCAGTTGAGACTCATTCAAAAAAGCATGCCAGAAAACATGAGTTTCAGTACTTAGAAAACCTTCATCTCTTTGACCAGGGCATCCTTACCATACTAATAGGGCAAAAGTAATAATTTTGTAATATGATATTGTAGGAGATAAGCTCCCTTTGCTCAAGACATGGCAGTCGCCTCAAGTGCTCCTTCAGGAGATTGTCTCTGTGAAATATTCCTTTGTGGCTTGAGCCTCTGCACTTGCCTATAGAAATGCAAGAATGTAGAGAGTC
>CAUYTI010019918.1:0-29098 GCA_963575145.1 Galago senegalensis | reverse complement strand
TGCCTCCGCCTCCCAAGTAGCTGGGACCACAGGCGCCCGCCACAACGCCCGGCTGTTTTTTTGGTTGCAGCCGTCATTGTTGTTTGGCGGGTCCGGGCTGGGGATTCGAACCCGCCACCTTAGGTGTACGTGGCTGGCGCCTTAGCCGGTTGAGCTATAGGCGGCGAGCCACTCTACATAAAATTAAAACAAAAACATTAGGTAGGCATAGTGGTCAGCACCTGTGGTCACAGCTACTTGGGGAGCTGAAGCAAGAGGACTGCTCAAGCTCAGGAGTTCAAGGCTGCAGTAAGCTGTGATTGCACCACTACATTCCAGTCAGGGCAACAGAGCAAGAGCTTGTCTTAAAAAAATTGTTTTTAATAACATTTTTCATTGTAGAACTCAAGAGAAGAGAAAAATATTTGCTGGTAGCTCTTAGAAAATCAGGACAGACCTTGTTGCTTTTGTTCTTGGTGTGGTGTAGAGAGGTGAAAAGGGAGGGAAGGAGTAAGGCTTCATCAGTTAGGATGCCTTTGGAAGAACGGAATAGAAAAGTGATCTGACTAAACAACAGCTATGGTCCAGAGGTAAGGCTTAGGCACAGTTTAATCAAGGTTCTAGCTGTACTGCCCTGCTTTTCTCTCAGCTTTGAATCATCATTGTCAGATTTGTCCTCAGGCTGTCAGGCCTCACCATCTCAAAATGGCGGCAATGCACTATCACTTCACGTTCTATGGGAAGTAAAAAAAATAGTTTTCCATTACTGTTTTTTGAGAGTAAAGAGAAATATTTTCTAGAAGCATCCAGCAACTTTCTCCTCATATCTGAGTTGCCCACAATCAGATCTTTCTGAGTCATTCATAGGCAAGGGAGGTAGGATTATCCTTAGGTGGATCAGGCCTGTTCCTTGCAGTAAGAGATAGTCCTTAAATTGTACAACTCAGTGGGGGTGCATTGAAATAAATGTTTGGGAATTGATCACAATATTTGCTAAAACTATCTTTTTTGAATCAGATCATAAGAATCTAAAAGGACTAATTTTTGTCCTGAGAAAAGTTTTCATTTCAAAAAGCAACGTTTCCTCTGTGAATATATTTACCTAAGAAAAGCACTTGCTCAGAGTTAATTTACTTGTATTTGGTGATTCAGTTTTCTAGCCTGTGGGAACAATGAATACTATTCACATCCTAATGCTGTCAATAAAATCTTCAGTCTGCTCCCCAAATTAGAAATTAGAGCTGGCCTGATAGACAGTGAGCCCTCAGGACCCACTGCTTTCATGACACCAAGAAATGGAGAGGCCCAAAGCTTGCAGAGAGAGACAGAGAGTGCACTTCTATAGGTCAGGGGTCTGTTGTGGACTGAGACTGTTCCCAGTTCTTTACTAAGCTCCTTTACCCACTGAGTCAGGTTTGGCTCTGGTAGTTGTTTGGGGTAATAGAATGTAACTGAAAGCAGCATACAGCACGATTAAGCAGATACTTTTTTGTTGTTGTTGTCGTAAGCAGATGCTTTAAGAGGTATAGTCATATGAAATCTCTTTTCATTCTGCCCTAAAATAGCACGTGACCCATAGGGGCTTCTTTAACCTAGATCTTAGAGTCTGACAGTGCTTGGAGCAAACCAGCAGCCAATCCAGAGTTGCCAACCTGTACGGTGGGTGAGAAGTGAACATTTGCTGTTACTTACTATCCACTGAGATTGGGTGAGAGAAGACAGATTATGTACTGTGGCATAATTTGCCAAAGTGTGTTTTTAATATCAGTTCAGGTATAAGGAAAAGAAAAACACTTTGATATCTTAGTTACTAATCCTCCGAAGTATAGTTCTAATATAAAATGAAAACAAGAAATAAAGGCCTTTGGCTAGATCCAGGATGCTCTAAAAGTTGTCAGCAGATTAAATTGCATAAAATAGCTTATTTGACCTCTTTTAAATAATTAAAGGCATTATTAACTTTCAATCAACATGAGATAAGCCAGACTGTCTTGATAAATATATGATTCTTGCCAGAAGAAGCATTTTAGTTCACCCAAACATTCACATTGTGAGTAAATGTGTATTTTCTGTCTTTTTAACATTCAGAAAATAACTCAATTAATCTCTGTCATCCTGGACTTCCTAATGGGGCCTAAAATATCTTTTTTCTACCACTAACTTTTTTTGTTGTGTACTATGGTTTCTCTGTCCTTTGCCTAATTTTAAGTAAAAGATTTGATAAATAGTTTAATTTAAAGGATAGCTAAATAGCTATAGTTCAAGGAATTTTGTTAAGTAGACTTTTTCATTTTCTGACTTTATCTAAGAAAATAAGGGAAATTGAATTCTTACAAAAAAGATAAAGCAAACAAACTTAACATAATTTACAGGGTAATGGTATCAGACACACATGCACACACCACCACCACCACCACCGCCACAACTACCACATATCCAAAGCTATCTTTCGTTAATGGGACTTTCCTTATTCTTGTCCCAGAGTTTATGTTTGGATAATCTCCCTTGTACAAGAACATCTGCTTTTTATTTTTATTTTTTTTTACAGTGTTTAAAACAATGAAGAGAATAATAGCTTATGAAAACCAGTTGTAAAGGAGATATAAATTAAGACTTCCTCTTTTCTTTTTTTTTTTTTTTTAGAGACAGAGTCTCACTTTTTCACCCTTGGTAGAGGGCTGTGGCGTCACAGCTCATAGCAACCTCAAACTCCTGGGCTAAGGCAATTCTCCTGCCTCAGCCTCCTGGGTGGCTGGAACTACAGGCGCCCGCCACAACACCTGGCTATTTTTTTGTTGCAGTTTGGCTGAGGCCAGGTTCGAACCCACCGCTCTGGTGCCCTACCCACTGATCCATAGGTGCTGCTCCAAAGACTTCCTCTTGATTAGGGTATATTGGAAGATGTTCTGACATCACGCAACATGGGAGTACTATGGTCTTATAGCTGGTTTGGGGATTAGAGGAATAAGCACCAGACTGATTAGAAAAGGGCAGCTGGCCTGGGGGTGGTGGCTCATGCCTATAATCCCAGCACTCTGGGAGGCTGAGGCCTACGAGTTGCCTGAGCTCAGGAGTTCCAGACCAGCCTAAGTAAGAGTAAGATCTGGTCTTGTGGGTGCTGGTATTCCCATCTACTTGGGAGGCTGAGGCAAGAGGATTGCTTAAGCCCAAGAGTTTGAGGTTGCTATGAGCTATGACACCATGACGCTGTACCAAGGATGACAAAAGAAGGGGCAACTAATCATACACAGCTCTTTGGGAGGTGGCAGGAAAGGCACGGAAATGGAGAACACATGAGTCATGTGTAATTGATGCATATTTTAAATTTTAAAAAGACTTATTTAGACAGTAATAGATATTGTTAATATAAATGTCTTCATAAAGAGAGGATATTTTGTATACAAGGTCCCAGTTCATTTTATTTATGTATAATTAAAATGTTAGAGATGTTGATTAAACCCATTATCCTACTTTTTGTCCCCGTTACTCCAGTACATAAAATGTGTGTCCGTGTTTGATCTACACACAGGGTGAGGAATTTGAGTGGTGGAGAAACAGCTGTAGGGAGGTAATCCGGTTAAATTTTGCATTAACAAACCAGGCTATAGTTCAGAAAATCCTGATAGTACATATCTTGACCACTGTAAATTTGTCTATTTTTTAAATGACATTTTAAGCATCTAACATCTGTATACTGAGTTTTATTACAAATAGCAACATTTAGACAAATTAAACTAACTAAAATCAACATTTATATGACCGTGTCCAGTTTTAAGAACAGCAAACAAGTTGGAAACCCTAATGAGATGATATGTGAGGGCCTATTACGTCACTACGCACACATGTGGGTGTAAAGGAAATGACTGGGTCATTTTGACGGTCAAGTGTTGGATGTGTTTATATTCAGTCAGAAAGTGATTTTCCAACTTGGTATGGTTATAAACAAACAGCATGTAACTCTCTACAGGGGTTCAGCGTTTTGTGAAGGGCAGGAGAAAGCTAGCCTTGAAGGAAAATGAGGAAAACATGTGTTTTGTGTGTAGTCAAGTCACATTAATTAACATTTAACATAACTACAAATCAACTTTCTATCAGTCAATTCTAACCTGGACAAGCAGGGCACTGGTGATACTGGGTGAGGATGGACGTTTATGACGGTTTCTGCTTACGTGGGGTGAGTCTGGGCCCTGGCTTCTCAAGATCTGAGACTGAGGAGGAAATCTGGAGTTGAAAGTCCCAGTATTTTGGAGAGACTGGACACAGGAAGAGAAATCAGACATGAGACATGGTCTGACTCAAAGGCAGGTAGACCCAACCGAAGGGATCCTGGCAATATTCTGCAAAACTCAGGTGCTGGTGTTTTATACTCTGATTCCCCACAGGTGATAAAGAAGCTAGTTGTTAAAGTAATATGGTGGTTCATTGTGTGCTTCAAAATGTCATGTTTGTTTGATTTATATAGTACTTACTTACAGAGTGATTTATTTATTTATTTATTTATTTTTTATTTTTTCCTACAGAGCCATTTAAAATAAATTAGTATTAATTACCAACATTTAACATAAGAATATTTTGTCTCTGTACTTAATCTACAGCTTGGCTAAAAACATCAGAAGTTCTAGCATGACCATCCATGCTGCCAGGTAGAGTATGGCCACCCCGTGGGGCCACTCTTACCTCTCGTAATGGGTTTTCCCCAGTCTATCCCAGTCTCCACCAGTTCCACTGTTAGTGCCTTTTGCCATCATACTCATTTGTTGTTTGTTTGTTTGCTTGAGGTAGAATAAAGGTGACACTGAGGTATTTCTTAAATCTGTTCTTTGAGTTTTTATTTCAGATTTTTTTTTCAAATTTTAAAAGCCTCTTGTTATAAAACATTTCAACCCTGTAGAACAATAGATATAATAGTTAAACAAATCCCTGCTTTCTTACTACACAACTTTATCATGACTCAGTTCTAACCTTGTTTCATCTATATTCCTATCTACATTCCTTCTGGTTTTTAAAGTAATTCAGGACATCTTACTATTTTATCTGTAAATACTTTAGCATGTAATAAAAAAGATAGGAACTTTTTATAAAAAAACTGGATGATCACACCTAAACATTGACAATAGGTATTTAACATCATCAAATACCCAGTATGTTCAATTTTTTAATTGTCTCATAAACATTTCTATCTGTGCGTATCTGTATATATTACAGTTTGTTTAAATCAGCATATCTATGTATAAATACTTTAAATCAGGGTTAAAGACCTTATTTGTTGATAGGAAAAATCTCTTATAATTTATAGCCTATCTCTCTTTTTCTCCTCCTTCATTTCTTTCTCTTTCTTTCTTTCTCCTGGCCATAAATAAACCAGGTTGACTACTGTGTACAATTTCTTACAGTCCAAGATTTGCTTAATCACCTCTCCATGTATAACTTAATATGCTCCTCCATCGGATGTATTTTCTGTAAATTGGGTTGAAGTTTTTAGAAATACTATGTTTATAGGTTGTGGTGTGCCCTCATTAGCATTTTATTTTATTTTATTTTTTTGAGACAGAGTCTCACTATGTTACCCTCACTAGAGTGCTGTTGTGTCACAGCTCACAACAACCTCAAACTCTTGGGCTTAAGCGATTCTCTTGCCTCAGCTTCCTAAATAACTGGGACTACAGGCTCCCACCACAACACCTGGCTATTTTTTTTTTTTTTTGCAGTTGTTTAGCTGGCCTGGACTGGGTTTGAACCCACTACCCTTGGTGTATGTGGCTGGTGCCATAACCACTGTGTTATGGATGCTGAACCCTCATTAGCATTTTAGTTTGCAGCTCTTAAATCATCAATATATTAGAACAATATATTGCTCCATTGCAGACGTACTCTACAAGACGGTGAAAGATAAATGATCTGACTTATTCTAAAATAAAGGAAAGAAAATGAATAAATAATTTATAATTATGAATAATTTTATTTACAAATCTCAGTCTCAACTGTTGCTTAAAAATAGCAGAACCCTGAAGGTACTGTTGATTCATTTGTGAAATAAAACATGCTCGTCAAGCCCAGGACTAGCAGCTTTATTTACTTTGGCTTTCAAAGTATACCTCTCTTGAGATTATCCAGGTAGAAACACCCTATCAAATGAGTTAAAGCTAAAGCAATGCTGCATTCATTTACCTGAGATTTTTGATCTCAGGATAGGAACATGGAAGGAAAACTAACCATTTGTCGTCTAACACATGGAAGAGGGTTTCAAGTGTGTTATCTCATGCAGTCTCACAATAACTCTCTTAGGTTGCATTATCTCCTTTTTTGACTGAAGGATATAAAATCTAGAATTGCTAAAGTTACAGGAAAAAAATCTTCGGACTTTTTCCACCATTACATTTTGAAAAACCACAGGTAAAGAGAGGAATGTATGGAGGGAAAAAATGTTTTCTTAGTCATTTCAATGAGGATCACAGAATTTCTGGGTCTATTTTGGGTGGGGAAATCCAAGTGAGAAAATTGATTAATTTTCACTCATTCTTATGAAAATATATTATACAAAAAGAAGGGTATATTTATAGACACTGTCTTAGCCACAAGAGGCTAGGCTTTGAGGCAAGAACCAAGTGATTCTGAAGTCAGTGGCTCGCCCTAACGGTTTGGCTACCACTGCTGCAGATGCCTTACGGGTCCACAAGAGGCCAAGATGGGAAGACTCTGCTCCACCCAGTCACTCAGGCACTAGCTATGTCAGCTGATGAGATCTCACCACTTGAAGCTGGTCTTGGTCTGTGCTGCTATGACAAAATACCTGTGATTGGATAATTTATAAAAACAGAAATTTATTTTTTATGGTTCCAGAGGCTGGGAAGTCTAAAATCAAGGAGCCAGCATTAAGTACCTTCGTGCCGTGTCCTCCATGGTAGAAGGGGGAAAGGGCTGAAGGAGAACCTATCTAGTATCTTGGAGCCCTTTTGTAGGCTGGTAATTCCATTCATGAGAGATACAGCCTCAGGACTTCATCACCTCCCAAAGGCCCCACCTCTTAACACGCCCATGTTGGGTTTTAGGTTCCAATATGTGAATTTGGGGAAGACACATGCATTCAAACCATAGCATCGCTACATGTGGAATAGAGGATATTTGAAGTTTTGAAGACGGAATAGACAGAACTTACATCCCCAATTAAATAGGGCTGGAAATGACACATATCACAGCCCACTGGCCACAATTAGTCAGATAGTTCCCTCTGACTGTGAATGAGCTAGCACATGTAATTCTCTAGATGCTCAGGAAGGCAAAGAGACAGGATATGATTTCAATAGCGCAGTCCCCCCTACAAGCAAAATTTGAAATGGACATTTATATGCAGTAAGTTTATTGGAAAATGTTCTCACAAACACCTGTAAGAGAGTGAAACAAGCAGATTTGGAAAGAGGGAAAAATTGAATTGTGCCTCAGTTGCACAGGGCCAGAGGTGATATTCCGGGGAGCTCTGGAGCTGAGGGGGCTTGACCGTGATCTTGAATGAAGACAAGATGGCAAAGCCTGTGTCCTGTAACATCCAGTCAGTGGAAACAGGCTGCCCCTTCATGTTTAATGACACTTTCCTTCGTTCCCTGATAGGTGACTATCGATAAAGCACATTTAATAGGCTAAATCATGCTAACTTTAATATATCAGATTAATCCAATCTACTTCAAATTGATTATGTCTTATCATTTGGTGAGAAATTTGGAAACTATGATCAAATTTGCTTTAAGTCACTACTGAATTATAGAAAACATTCTTCCTTAAAATTTGACTATTATATATGTTGCAGAACAGAATTTTTATTTTTATGGGCACTAAGGTTTTAGGTAAACAGTTTCATCTTGTAGGAGAAGAGTGATGGCATCGTTATTTCTAATTCTAGAAATTCCAAGTCAAGACAATAGAGAAACTGTGGCGTCTACTTGCGACGTTGTTATTTGTATTTCTACTTCTTTGCCTAGGGTGTGCTGCAGCATTAGTAGTGAGAAATATAATATTGGAGCAGATCTTTAAGAGAGAAAAACAATGATATGCTGGGAAAATGCCATAAATTTAGTAAAAGATTTCTTAAGGTTTAGAAAAAATTTTATGGATTAAAAAAATGTGATTCTGGCCATTGCAGTGCTCATACCTGTTATCTCAGGAATTTGGGAAGCCAGAGGGTAGCAGGAGGCTTGCTTGAGATCAGGAGATAAAGACCAGCCTGGTGACATAGTGAGACTCTTTTCTATAAAATATATTAAATACATTGGGTGTGGTGGTACATGCTTGTAGTCCTAGTTACTTAGGAGGCTGAGGTAGAAGGACTGTGGCAGTAAGCTGTAGGTCAGTACACTCCAGCCTGGGTGATAGAGCAAGACTCTGTCTCTGAAAAAAAGTCGTTTATAGTTCTTATTCCATATTAAGAAGAATTCTTATTCCGTATTAGATTCCATAATAATCTGTCAAGTAAATTATTTCCTGCCTCCAAGAAGAAGCAAAAGAAGAACCTTCTTATAATACATATCTTAAAATATATAAAACTTTTAGGTATGTTTTTAATTGGGCTGAGAGATTTACTCAGCCCAATTAAAAACATGATCATGATTTATTACATTACAATCTCCTATGAAATTATTTTTCTCTTCTGTTGTATTTGCTTTATAAAGCTGCTTAAAATGAGTTTATAGGCCAGGCGTGGTGGTTCACGCCTGTAATCCTAGCACTCTGGGAGGCCCAGGAGGGTGGACAGCCTAAACTCACAGGTTTGAGACCAGCTGAGCTAGAGCAAGACCTCATCTCTAAAAATAGCTGGGTATTGTGGTGGGCACTTATAGTCCCAGTTACTTGGGAAGGTGAGGCAAGAGAATCACTTAAGCCCAAGAGTTTGAGGTTGCTGTGAGCTGTGACAAAATTAAAAAGGTCTTTAACCATGTTTCTTTTACTTTGAATTTGATTGTGTGGTGTAGAGAGGCATAAGCAGACTAAACGTATCAAACTAAGTTTAATAAATCTTCTGAGTAAAAGGAACATTTAATCTCTGTTGACATTGAAGTAAAGATCTTGATTACTCAACAAATATTTGGAAACCTTATAATATAAAATACTAATTAGGAAAAAAACTTGCTTCTTAGCAAGAGGCAGAAGGTCCAGGCTGAGTTCCATGCCAACCGTGTGACCATGGATGGTCATATAACCTCTTTGAGCCTCTGCTTTTAACATAATGCGTATCTCACAAGATTATAGAGATTAAAGAAAACAATATGTGTAACCGACTTAGGTTTCGGCCTCATACTAACTTTTAAATGTCAGCTTAACGGGAAATCAATGCAAAACATTTAGAGTATGGTTGGCAGGTAGATCAGGGAATCCTGGACAATGTAAAAACATGTTTAACAAGAAAAGTAATAATTCTTATATAGATTGCTCATTTTTTATGAGTATACTCAGAAAGCCACATGCTACGTAACACATTGCAAGGAAAGGTATATTACATTTGCTTTCTCTTCATTTTACTTGTAAATCTCTTATAGAAATATCCTAAGATCTCTGTCAACATTTATAGGGTTGAATTTTTAAAACAATTTGCCCTTGTGCTTATACTGAGATTGGCGATTGGAAAGAAAATGTGTTTACGCAATTGTTGGTGATTTACTAATAGATGATGTGCTGGTTCAAAGGTCAACAAAGTCAAGGAACTAATAAAAAAAACGTAGAAATATTAACTGTGTTGCTTTCCACTTTCTATATATAGCTATATGGTTAAACTATAATAGACTTTAAAGTTTTTATTATATTTAGAATTTTTATAATATAAAGCAACTGTGTTGCTTTCTACTTTCTATATATAGCGATATGGTCAACTGTAATAGACTTTAAAGTTTTTACTATATTTAAAATTTTTTACTTTTATGAATGCAACACGTAATTTTAAAAAAGCATAAATAAAACCAGAAGCTCTCTCTTTTCTTATCTCCTTTGTTACACTGCTGCATGAGGCTCCTATTTTTAACATTTTAAACTATTTTGTAGTGTTTATTTACTTACTTTTAAATACTATACAATTTGATTACTGTTTGGTTGGCTATGAAATTAAGCATTAAAAATTATTTTCAACAGGAATTTTCTTTTTTTTTTTTTTGAGATAGAGTCTCCCTATGTTACTCTGGGTAGAGTGCTGTGGAGTCACAACTCACAGCAACCTCAAACTGTTGCGCTTAAGCAATTCTTTTGTCTCAGCCTCCCAATAGTTGGGACTAGAGGCACCTGCCACAACGCCTGGCTATTTTTTTGTTATTTTGTCATTGTTGTTTAGCAGGCCCTGTCCAGGTTCGAACCCACAAGCCCAGGTACATGTGGCTGGGCCCTAACCACTGAGCTAGGAGCACCGAGCCTTTCTATCGAAATTTTGAAGGCAGTTTTCTTCCTGTACCATTAATGTTGTCGTTGAGAAACCCAATCCCAGTTCCTTTATGTAATTTTATTTTTAAAAACGTTGAAAGCTGTTAAGATCTTCTTTTTGAACTTTTTTTGAGGTTTTATACCACCCCCATTAATTTTACTAAAAACGCAGCCCTTTCTATATAAATACTTTTCCTTCATTCTGAGAAATATTCCTCTCTTCTTCTTCTTCCTCTAATAATTTTCTCCCCACTCTTTTCCTTAATTCTTTTTGGGATATGTATTTGTTGACTGTGAGACATTTTAGATCAGGTCCCCAATTTTCTTTTGCTTTCTTATTTATAATTGTTTTTGGCCTTTTAGCTTTACTTTCTAGGAGGTTTCCTTGACTTTATGTTCTAACCTATTTATTGACTATTTTATTTGGAGTTTAATTTTCATGAACTCTTTTTTAGTCTTATAATAATTTTTACTTTTATAGAATCTTAATCTTGCTTTACAAAAGTAAAATCCTCTTGTCTTTCAAGGATATTAATCATAATTCCTCCAACTTTTCCTTTTTCTCTTTGTATCATCTTAGATTTCTCTGAAGTATACTTTATAGTTTGTTTTGCTATTGACATTAATGTTTCAAACTGTCCCTCAACATTCTCTGATGATTGGTGCATATTCAAGAGCAAAACACCAATAAAGGGCTTGGAAGCTTACTGTGTTGGTTGCCCATTGGATGACCAACCTATGTAATTTTTTAGGGCACAATAGTGTTCCTAGAGAATGACCTCCTTGACTCCTGCTTTGATGTTATAAATCTGACAGCATTTTGGGGTATAGGGCTGGGAACTGCTTACTTCACAGTTGAGTAGATTTTTACTAAATTCTGTCTCACCTTCTCCCCATCACCACTCAGAAGTTAACTCTGATATCTCACTTCAGAATTGCTTTCATTCTTGTTTTTCAACCTGAAAACTAAAAATTTTAAAGATCATATCCCAGCACTAATTATTCTTTCATTCTTTCACTTTAATGAGTAAAAACGAGCCTTCTCAAATGTAAGTATATGTTTAAATAATTTTGTTGATCCTTTTTTTGTAGTTTCCATTGCAGTTGTTTTAGCCTAAGTTGTTTTAAATGTTTATAACTTTGATTTTTGGCTCATAATTGTAGGCCACTCTTAATTTTTTTTTTTTTTTTTTTTTGAGATAGTCTCAAGCAGTCACCCTGGGTAGAATGCTCTGGCATCATCATAACTCACAGCAACCTCCAACTCTTGGGCTCAAGTGATCCTCTTGCCCCAGTTTTTCCATTTTTAGTAGAGACAGGGTCTCACACTTATTCAGGCTGGTCTCGAACTCATGACCTCAAGCAATCCACCAACCTCAGTCTGCCAGAGTGCTGGATTACAGGCATGAGCCATGGCACCCGGCATTTGTAGGCTATTTTTATAGTTTATATATATCGTGTGCTTTTCTCTTCACTGGGGAGAAATTCACCAGAGAAAGGAGACAGTCATTATAACATACCTCTTCAGACTGGGATACAAATAACTGTAAATAATAAGATTTATATGCATGAAATATTTATGCCAGAATGAAACATCTATCATCTTATCACATATTATTGTGATTATCTTTCTCTGATTACTTCTTGGCTTCCAAAACAAAATGCTTTCCCAGGCTTAACTTCAAAGTAGGTAGTAGCTTCAAAGAGATAGAAATTTAGTACAGACAAAAAACCAAAATCAAACCCAACCAAAGAACAAAACAAGAGAGAGGCTTCAGAGGCAAGAGACATGACTACAAATGTGGTATTAGCCTTTAGGAGTTTTATTAAGAAAACTCTGAAAGTTAGTTACAATAATTTAACTTTATAATAACTGGAAGGAAGGGAGCAACAGGCAGTGACTCACGTTAAGTTAATCCTTCACGATTTTCTCAAATAACATAGTTTTATGTTTCTTTAACCATATGCAGAATTTAATACTTACTTGAATTGTTAAACTGAGATAAAACCACAATAATACAATTACTAGAGGTGGCATAAACAACTCTGATGAACATGGACCAGATAAAATAGTTTTATATTTTCACTAATGGGAATATCTATCAAGATTTCCCAAGAGACTTTAAGTGCATTTATTTAAGCAATTGGAATACTTAGTTTTGATGTTATCAGCATCACAGGCAGGTTGTCTCTTGAACATGCTGGAGTAAAAAACAATTTTGGCTAAGCTTAGTGTTTTTCTAGTCAAAAGGTAAAGCATTTTGGACATATTTATGGATAACTTTTTAAAATACCATAGACACATTTAATCACATCTCTTGTTAAAAAAATGTCTTCTATTTCCTCTTTGGCTTACTTATGTGCATGTGCAATAGCAGAATAAAGAGAAGGTTGGGGTTTATTTAGGTCTAGAGTCCAGTAAAAGGAAAAGACACAGTATATGCTGCACAAAATTAACCACTAAAAACTGCCTTTGTTATACCTGAAACGACTGCTCATGAATGAACAGTTATCAAAAACAAACCATGCCACGTGTGGTAGCACACACTTAGAGTCCCAGCTATGTGGGAGGCTAAGGTAAGAGGATAGCTTGAGCCTAGGAGTTGGAAGTTGCAATGTGCTTGATTGTGCCTGTGAATAGCTACTGCAGTCCATCCTGGGCAACATAGCAAGACCCTTTCTCTAAAAAAAGACAGAAAACAGAAGAGCAAAACAATGCTTCATACCCATACAACCATGGTTAACATTTTGGCATATTTTCTTTACACCATTCTTTTCTATATATTCCTTATTAATTACACATATTGGTATATACATGATCTATTTTAGACTTGTTGGTTATAAATAACAATATTTTAACTGTGATAAAGAACAAAGTACAGAAAGATATCATGAAGAAATGAGTCAGGAAAGGGAAGAGAAAAATTTTGCTGCAGGTACTTTCCAAATCCTGAGCATTGTTTTCTAATGACATTCTGAAAAATATGCAACAAATGTGCAGACCAAGAAAGCTATGAAACTACCGAGAAGTGAAACCTACAGAATTTGGATCCGGCACAACTTAGTTTGGGCTTGTCTTCCATCAGAATAAAATAAAGATATGCTTCTTATAAAATGTGCTTTGGAAACATCATTGACTCATTTCAACTATGTATAACATGTTAGAAAGACTACATTACTAAAAAATTGATGAATATTTAGTATTTCACATGTAGTGCCTAACCCCAAATGGACTCTAAAATAGTATTTCTTGAGTAAATGAATAATGTTTTTGAGTGCATAGATTGGAGAAATAAATATAATATTGGGTCAGTACTCAAAAACATCTTACAGTATTGTTAAGATAAGCCAAGGAAGGAAACTGTGAAATAAATTGAAATGAGGTTATAGAGAATTTTAGAGAAGGCAGTTGGAGAATTTTAGAGAAGACCAGCAGGGCACAGAACTATGAGGAACAATTTTTGGAAAAAGAAAAAATTGAGATGGGGCATAAAGTTTATCAGAATTTATACTGTTTAGCTTAGTGAATTGAAAAGGTAGAGATATCACAGATGGGAAAGACAACAGGAATAGAAGTGGAGAGAATGTACTGGACATGATGGTCAGGAAAATACTATGGAAGGAAGACTAATTGAAGAATGATATATTGAATGCTTAGTCTGAAAATAAACCTATTAGATAACTCTTGTAGGATAAGCAGATGTCAAATAAGTAGTAATAACTGTGATGAAACTTATAAAGCTGAAGTTGCATATTAGGTGCATGGGAGTGTAATTGGCACATTGCACACATTGGACAAATGGATGTTCAGATAATGCACTTTACGTTATTGCCTGTTGAGCATTTGAATTTTGGTAGGAAGTGATTTCCTTGTCCAATAAATACTCTAATAGTGTCATTTTTCACTTAGGGTCACTTTAGATTACAAACACTTTCTTGGCAGAGCCCTCACAGCCTGGGGAACATTCAGAGAATGAACCCTCAACTGCTTTTTCTCCATTCCTGAAACAGCCATTTTCCTTCCTTCATGCTCCCTCTGCCAGAAGTCAGTAGCCCTTTCTTTCCATAGTTATCTTTGTGGAGATCCTTGATCTCTCCCTTCTTTCTCCTTGTCATATGTTAATGAAGTTGAGCAGAAACCATTAACAAGATGATTTGCCTTTGTTAAAGTCATTTACATTTTTCTATTGTACTGTAAGACCAAAACTATGCCTTTTGTTTATGCTGTTTCCCCTTTTTGTCTATGCTACTTCCCCTTGGACAACCCTGTAGAGATACCATAAAATAAAGCCGGTTTTGTGCTTTGGGACTGGCTGTGGCCATCAGCTCAGTCAGTCCTCCTGGTCCCATCTTTTGTGTTTCCGTGTCTTCTCTTGTGCTGTATTTTCCTCATTTCCCACCAATTCTACTCTGGTTCCTCCCTTTCACTGAGCCGGTTCCTGACACTTTCTTTTTCTGTTCTTTGACGAAAAGAGAATGTTCTAATACAAATGCTTTCTAAACTAGAAATTAGAATGCTGGCCCCTTGTAATAGTCAAAAGTTTTCAACTTAATGTCAATGCTACTGCCTTTCCGAAGTTAGGTTTTCTGCAGGGGGTGGGGGTGGTTGCTTCCTTCTCTTCCTTTCCATGAATTTTTATCAGTTGCTGTTTTGAACTCTTCCAGGGAAGGGCTAGAGGTGTGAGGAAGAAAGACAGGGAAGGGCAGCAGAAGATTTCTTACTGAACTGAGCCTATTCAAAACTGATTTCTGGCTTTCTGGGCCTGACTCATGATTAAAATTGACTTTGTTGCAGGGTCTTTTGTGTGTTCTTATAAGGGCCTCTACCGACACTTCCCTTGCATAATGTGCTTTTTTGTTCCTCGTGCAGGTTGTATATACCTACCTCACATGCCCTAAGAATCTCTGGATATCTTTAGCTTCTTTCTCCTGAAGCCTTACTCCCCTTCCTGCTCCTGTCCCCACATGCTCATGGTAGATAGGACCTATGCCAATTCCACAACTGCTTTCTGTTGTACGTGACCCACACCTGGACTTGAGGACCTTCCCTAACCTTTGTCCCTACTTATGATGGGTGCGCGGGTTGATCCTTGAGCTCATCTCTTAGCATGCCAACCATCTCTCAACCCTTTTGAATCTTCTGGACAGCTAGTCCGATACCAGTCCCTTATAGTCCCCTAACTATAGGGGAAGGATTAGCAAACCCTTTTAAAGGTCTCCTTCAAGCCACTTTCACTAGGCTTGTGATGTAGATGGAGGATGGAGAGATACTCCCAGTAGTGGGCATTGGTCTCACAACCCAGCTATTTTCAAGAAATTATCTTTAATAAGCCTTTCTTTCAATATAAATGAGAGGTTTAGGAATCATGAGTTTTTGCTATTTTTCTCTAAGTTTCCATCTTGGTTTAGCATCTCCTCTTTATACCATTTTAGGGGTTTGGCTAAAGCTTCTACTTTAAATCCTCTTCCAGAAGCATGTGTAACACAGGGCCCAACATGGTCTATGGGAGTAGGAAGAATTTTCCTGCTTAGTTCAGTGGTTAGGGCTCCAGCCACGTGCACCGGGGCTGGTGGGTTCAAACCCGGCCTAGGCCTACTAGACAACAAGGACAACAACAACATAAAAATAGCTGGGCATTGTGGCAGGTGCCTTTAGTCCCAGCTACTTGAGAGGTTGAGGTGAGAGAATTGCTTAAGCACAAGAGTTTAAGGTTCTGTGAGCTGTGATGCCACAGCACTCTACCAAGGGTGACATAAAACTGTCTCAAAAAAAAAAAATGTTTTTTCCTCAGCAAACGGGGAAGGAAATGTTATGGAAGCAAAGAAAAGAACATTTCAAGAAAGGAATATTGCTCAACAGTGTTAAAGGCTTATAAGAAGGTAATTCTGAGAAAGACTGAGAAATACCCATTTTCTTTAGGAGCAAAAAAATTATTAGTGTCCTTGCAAAGAACAGTTGTCAGGGAGAAATGGGGGCAACACTCACATTGTATGAGGTCAAAGAACGAGGAGAAAGTAAGGAAACACAACTGTGAACTTCCAAACTTTAGAGAATTTTAAAGTGAAGTAGGGAGTGGGGATTCTTTTTAAATGGGAAAAGGCAGGGGATATCTAAGTGACTTGGGTAAGAATTGGTACATTAAACAGTGGTTGAGGATACCACAAAGAGAAGTGGTCATATAATAGAAAAAATAGATCAGTGAATTCAAGAAGATTGGAGGAATTCAAGAAGATTACCAGCATTGTGGTAATGATTATCCCTGGGGAGGAGAAATGCTTCTTAGTCATGTATCAGAAGGAAAGAATTAGTGAGGCTTTAGGAGAAATTTGAAGATTCACATAAAGAATTAATTACTCAATCATTTCTACTCTTCTGTGTAATGGCAAAGTTCTGTATTAGAGGATGTTTCTGGGGAAATTGAGAAAAATAAAATGGACCTAAAATAGAAGGTCTTAAATAACTTCTTATATCTGGATTTCACATGTTAGGGGAGGAAAATGGTGCAGCATATACATTTGGAGTCATTATTTTGATTAATAGTTTTAATTAGTGCTTACTCTTCCTAAGAACCGTACTAAATAACTTTGTAAATATACCCCAATTCAATTCCCTACCTCCCCTCACCTGCGCTTATAGTTGGCTTCCACTACATTCTTGGATCCACAAACCATTTCTCTGTACAGCAGCCAAAGTAGGGTTGTTAAAAATACAAACTGCGTCACTATTCCTCTTTTAAGCCCTTGCCTGGCTTCCAGTTCCCAGGACACTGCAAATCCCTGAAGCCTTACCTTTTCTTCTGTTTGGCACTATTATAAGCAGAGCTGTTTTTATTTCACTTAATTTTTCTAATCGGTTTCTTTTGGGGAATATAAGAAAACTATTGGTTTTTATTTCATGCAATTTTCACTTTGGTAATTATTTCTAAACATAATTTAAATTTTTTGAATATACATATAGAGTGACTGCACTAAAACAAGCCTTCTCCCCTCAAAGCCCTAAATTCCTTGGAATACGGCCTAAACTCTTCTTTATTTATTTATTAGTTAGAGATAGGGTCTTACTCTTTGGCCAGGCTGGAGTATAGTGGCAAGGTTATAGCTTACTATAACCTTGAACTCCTGGGCTCAAGTGATCCTCCCTCCTCACCCTCTCAAGTAGCTAAAACTACAGACCCATGCTGCTATGCTTGGCTAATTTCTAATTTCTTTTCTTTCTTTATTCTTTCTTCCTTTTTAAAATAGAGAAGCAGGGTCTCATATTGCTCAGGCTGGTCTCAAACTCCTGGCCTCAAGTGATCTTCCCCTCTTGACCTTACAAAATGCTGGGATTATAGATGTGAGCATTCTACCTGGCATGTATTTGAAACACTTTATATATATTTACATTTTTTTCTCTGTGAAATATTTATTTTTTTTGTAGTATTAAGCATGATTAAAATCAGTGCAGAAAAATACTAAGTACATTGGGTAAAGTTGAGCTAGCCATTACTGCTAGTATTTGCTTTTTGTAATCCACTTAAGATCATGAGTATATTAGACATCATCACTGACTCAATGATGCAGCTCAAGGGTCAGATGTGACCACCCTTCGTGCTCCATGGGCCTCCAAAGGCATTCAGATATCAAATACGTCAGACACCTGGTGGTCAGATCTTGGTTCAGCTGCTGCCTTGTGTAGACTGGCTTTTTGGTTTGGTTGTGTGATTTCTGAGCTACTGCTCATTTTTATGAGTTTATAGAAATACCTTCTCTCGTTTGCATTCCCTTGAAAAGTCCTCATAGCTTGGACAACTTTTGCAAATAACACTTATGCAATAATTGGCAAGGAAATAAATATCACTCACAAAATCCAGAAACTAAATGTGAATTCATGATAGCTAATAGCTTTCCTCCACTTTTAGAATATACCTATGGATAGACAGATATAGATATAGGCTGACTTGGGCTTTGTGACGGGGCACACTTTGGTAGACCAATCATTTTCCTGCTCTATCTTAGCAGCTCTCATGAATTCTATTAACTCAATGGACTCTAAGAACAGATGGACTGCTGTACTGAGTTTGCATGAGGATCTAAGACACAACTGTCGCCAATGACAAGTTGTTGCCAGGACTTCCACTCTTCAACTTTCCTCTTAGACTTTTTCCTAATGATCACTATTTTTAATGCCAAGCAATTCCATCCTCTAGCTCCAAGTTCAAAGATCCTAGAAAATAACTCATATTATCTAAGCTTGAGTGGTGGGTCTAGTCCCAAGTGATACTGTGATCAGGGAGAGGAAATCAAATAAAAATAAATAAATGGGGCGGCACCTGTGGCTCAAAGGAGCAGGGTGCCCATCCCATATACCAGAGGTGGCAGGTTCAAACCCAGCCCCAGCCAAAAACTGCAAATAAATAAATAAATAAATAAATAAATAAATAAATAAATGATAGATGCCAATAGATCCTTACTCAACAGCATTGTCTCCTTTCTCCTTCCAAGTGAAACCTTAATTTTGTTCGGGTAGCTTCTTTCCTTTTCACCCTGTCCTTGAGGAGTGGGGAATAGCAAGTAAGAGAAGTTAACCCCTCACCTGTTTCAGATATGAACATAGAATCCAATTCCGGCCAAAGCAATGTAAGGACAATCTGCTGAGGGTTTTTGAAGATGGTTTTCCTCACTGGTAAAAATGAATTTATGGACTTTGAAAGTTAGAGCAGGTTTTGGCAGAGGATGCAATGAGAACAGGGAACACAAGTGAAGTGTTCGGGGAATAGCTGGTAATGGATTACCTGGGGTGTGATGCATGGAGAAGTTGCTAGTCTTCATATAAACACTTGATTCATGGAAGTGGAGAGACCATCTTTAAACATGTCAAGTCCGCTTAGCAAACCGTTTATTTAAAAGACTTACAACTGTTATCTTTGTTTTTTCATCGCCCATAGGAGCTAAAATCCAAAACTGATGGCTTCAAAATCAGAGGACTTACTTAAATTTAATTACGTATCTTTTAAGGCAATAATTTAACATTTAACCCCATTGGCAAAGTACATAAACTATTTCTCCATAAATGTCATAACTTATTCACTATCTAATATGGAGTTACTTAAAATGAAATTTAAAGTCTATAAAATTCTATAAATACACAATGTTTATTCTAGTGCTTACCGCTGACTCCAAAATGAGAATAGTGATTTGTAAAATCAAATGTTTTGTCCTAGTATCCTGTAATATGGAAAGACTTGTTAACATATGTGGTAATTTTATAGTTTTGCTTTATTAGTAGGCACTAGGTACTAATTTCTTTAGCCACCAATAATTTTGATAGTGATAAGTGACTGTTGCTAAATTGGGCCTCTTCATATTAAAACATTCCCTTTATAACACCAAATAGGTTAAATAATAACTAAAAAATGATAAACAGGTAAAATAATAGCAACAAAGCACAGAAACTTGTTAACCTTATCTTCCCAATCTAGGCAATTCCCAGTTTCCCCCTGTAGTCAATGCCAAGAGCATCTTGGCCTCTGTACTCAATGCCAAGAGCCTCTGTCATGGCTTCTCTTGACTTACAGAACTTAGAGGTGATTTCAACTTTTATTTTCTGCCCCATAGATATTTCATCTCATTTATTCTTTGCCTTTCTTTGGCATCAGCTTTTAAATTAATAGGAAACATTCTTCTGTTAGCTAAAGCTAAAGATCTTTCCTGGCTTTACTGGTTAATAAAAACATGGAATTCTCCTATCTTCACATAGAAGCATGATTCTAATTATTAGAGTTTTTTTTTCTATATGGCTCTTAATCATTCCAAAATCAAGAGAAAAAGCCCTAATACCTTCTCAGAGGTTGACGCAGGAGGATTGTTTGAGGGCAGGAGTTTGAGGCCAGCTGAGCAAAAGCTCAAAAATAGAAACATTAGCCAGTTGTAGTGTTGTGCCCCTAGTTGAGGAGAGGGGCCCAGTGGAAGCTGAAGAACTAGGATCCCTTGAGCTCAGGAGTTTGAGGTTTGCAGTGAACTGTGATGATGCCACTGCACTCTAGCGGGGGGATAGAGCAAGACTTTGTCTCAAAAAAACAAAAAAAGCACCAAAAACAAAAACAATAACAACAACCTCCCCCCCCCAAAAAAAAACGCCGAACCCAATTAGACAAAAACAAAAGAAAAGCTGAAAACAGAATAAAGGTACTTCTTGAAGTGACCCATTCTCACCAGAGTTGAGTTTTACTCTTGATTTAATGACTCTTTACAGAAATTATTGATGTTTTGATTTCATAAATAAGCAGTCACTTCTTTGTTTTTGTCTTGAAGGGCCCCACTATAGGTGTTTCATTTTCAACTTGTCAAGGAAAGATGAAATGATGGTTCTGGGTGGTTGGCATTATTGTTTTCCCCTTCCACCCCCACTTTCCTGTTAGTAGAGTCTGGTGCTAATATGATCTTTTTTTTCATAGTGAAACACTGGATAGTTTTATTTTTAGGCTTTACTAAACTTTGTGACCTGTGATTAGGTGCCCCTCAAGAATTAATAATTAGCTATAATTATTATAATTATCATAATTAATAATAATTAGCTATATAATAGCTTTTCTGGGTTCTTTCTTTCTTTCTTTTCTTTTCTTTTGAGACATAGTCTCAGTTTGTTGCCCTTGGTGGAGTGCTGTGGCATCACAGCTCACAGCAACTTCAAACTCTTTGAGCTTATGTGATTCTCTTGCCTCATCCTCCCAAGTAGCTGGGACTACAGGCACCCGCCACAACCCCCGCCTATTTTTTTGTTGTAGTTGTCATTGCTGTTTGGTGGCCCAGGCTGGATTCAAACCCATCAGCTCTGGTGTATGGGGCTGGTGCCTTAGCTGCTGAGCTACAGGCACTGAGCCTGTTTTTTCTTCCATGATCAACTCATGGAAGCTCAGTGAGATTAAGCACATTCCCAAGAATAATTTTTAAGAACATTAGAACACATGATTATTATACAAATCAAGAATAGTATATGGCAAAAGTTTATTTCACTTATTAATGGGGGCATTGCTATGCATTGAAGAAAAAAATGGCTGGATTTCTAGGTGAGATAAAAATGTGGTTAACATCCTCAACGACAAAAATTCCTTATTCTTTTAGTTTATAATTTCAACCACATAGAAATTGTCTGTATCTCTACCACACAAAATCTACAAGGTAATGTCACTTGAGTTTGTGTCCTAATCAATAGTAAAGAGTATATGCACACCCACAGATGGTGCCCAAAATTGTATACACACTTTAGAAAAGGAAAAAACTAATACTCAAATCATGTTTGACTGCAAAAAAAGACAACAATTTTGTTTTAGGGAAAGAGGTTCACGACCACAAAGGAAACATAGTTATGGTAACTATTTAATTTAAATAATTACCAAAAGTAGATGAACTTTCTTGAGAAGAAGGATATTACATTGCACCATGAAATAAAAATTAATTGCAAATTATCCATTGGGATGAATAATAAAGTATTAACTGTGACTAAAACTAATATGAATGAGTCAGAGACCATAACATTCCTACAATGTAAAAGGATTTAAAAATTTGAAAATCTCCATGAAACATTTAGCAAAATTAAACATTATAAAAATATGGATTACAGAAAACTTGTGAAGGTTAAATGGGAGGAGAGCTATAAAGACAGAAAAAAAAAAAAGGAAATGATAGGCACACTTTTAAGAAACTTCTAAAATTTTAACAATTTCTAACGAGTTCTCCTGGTGGTCTGCTCTAACATGAAAGTGAATTTCTTGGTCACTGTCTGAATGTTTCCTAACTCAGAGAGGTTCCAGGCACCTTTCTCTGGTTCTCAGATGCTGTTAGTTCACAAAACCTTTAAATGTCATTCTGTGAAAGGACAGAAAATGATGCCACAACCTCAGATTATTTTTTGTCTGGGACATCGATCCACTTGTATTTATCCTCTTATTTCATATAATTTTCCCTTTGTGATGCATTAACTTACTTTCAGAAGCACATGTAGTTATGGATGGACAAAGCTTTTTCTGTTACTTTGAGAGAATAAATTCTCTCAAATTTCTGTTCCTTTTGAGAATAAATTCTCCCCCTCCCCTTCTCTTGTCCATCAGGTTTTCTAAGAGTATCATCTTCATTTGTAATCTACGAGGAGAAGGTGGAGTTAATTGCTTTACAATGAAGCAAACAAGAAAATTATTATCTACAAAATCTCTTACTTTTGTGAGTATTAATGTCATTCACAATGTAGTTTCTTTTCAGGGCTTGTTTTGTTCTTTTTGTTTGCCATTGGGCCAACTTTCACTGCCTCTTGTAACTTGTAACTCACTGTGGAAGTTATCAAGTACCAATTAAGGGAGTTACAAGTGCTAGGCAGGAAAACAAAACAAAGCTCTCAGCAGGCAGGGCTTACACTGATAACTGGAAAGTACCAAATTAAGACTAATTCACATAACTTCAGAGAGTTATTCAGAACTGCAGATGGTGAGTCATGGGCTTTCCTTGAGATAGGGCTGGCAATACACAGGGAAGAGCTTGGTGAATGCAAAAACAGGCTGAAAAAATTCATAAATCAGTCATAGACAGACTACTGAATCGCAAAGATGCATAGTATTGACTGGTGCGGTCACATCAATAAGGATTATGGTACCTGTGAAGAAGTCAGTGCTTCGGGTGATTCAGAACAGGGTGCCTTGTACAACAGTAGCTCTGTTTCTACTGAGCTTGTCATTGTGACTACGAGTTTCCAGTCTGAGGGGGAGTTCTTGGAGTACTTTATATAACAAGTAAGCCACAGCCAATTGGAAACACCATAAGAAGAAAGTAGAAGTAGGGCACTTTAGGCCAAGTCATCAGGACTCATGGGCTCACTCTCACTATCTTCCCGGCCACATCAGTGACCCACGTCTGTGGTTATCAGACTCACTCTCCCTTCCCATTTTGAATATCCTATAGGCCTTTTAGTATAAAACTTTATTTTCCAATTCTTCTCTTTGGTATCCTACGAATTATCTTGCTTGTTTTCCCCTTGGATCCATTTTACACCTACCCTGCCAGGGATATTACCAGAAATCAAGTCACTCTGGAGTTTTTATTCCCCCCAGGATTCACTATTTTCCTACCATCTCCTTCCCCTCTCCACATACACACGCACACGAGAATCTTCACTCTGTTTTTCAGCTACATGAGGTACCTCTCAACCAAGGTGATGGGTGGACTTATTCTTATGTGCTTCTTGTTCTTTTTCTTTTTCCTCAAACCTGCATTCTGTGCCAAGAGGGGTGGATGTATTATAGGTCTTAGCAGACAAAGGCTCCTGGGAGAAGGAAATGGACTGATGACATTGATCACCAGGAAAGGGGAACTAAAACATGGATCCAGTGCAATGGAACCAGTGAATATGGAAATTTGGACAGAAAGGCAATCAAGAAGTTGTTTATTCTTTTTCTTCAAGAGGAGAGAATCAGATGAGTGAGGATAAATGGTTACGCAAGTGAGGTGACCAGAAGGCCACAGAGAAGATGGAACTAGATAGGGAGAGGAAAACTGACACTGTGGAAAGTTGTAGGAACGCTGATCTGAATTCTTGGTGGAAAAACACAGCAGACAAGCACCATACGGCCACTTCTAGTTTTTGTTTCTTCTTTTGTTGATTTATTATATCTGGGAGGAGGGCAGATGCCAGTCAGTGCAGGATAGTGTTGGACAGAAAAGATTCTGTATTCAAACAAACCCACTCTGCTGGCCACTATATGACTGTAGGCAAGTCTGAGATCTCTTTGGGGCTGGCAAAACAGACTACTAATGTATCTACTTCTTTGAAATAGCTTTCTATGCCCAGTGTCGCCCTCTATCTTCTAAGACCTCCTTCCCTCCATCATGAAGGCATCTCTGTTATTGTAGTCACCAGTAACATACATGTACTAAATGTTGTGCCCCATTCTCAGGAATCATCTTACTTGACATGTTGGCTGCATTTGACACACTGAGGGCTGCCTTCCTTCTAGATATGCCTCTCACTTGGCTTTGAGGACATGACACACTCCTGTTTTCTTCCCATGCCACTGGTTGCTGCTTCTTGGGTTTCCTCTTGCTGGTTCTCCTTTTCTCTCCAAATATTTAATGTTGAAGTGCCCTGAAGTTTAGCTCTTTTGCTTCTTCCTATTTATATTCCCTCCCTTGGTGATCTCAACCAGTCTTAGGGATTTAAATTCTATCTCTATGTCATAAAAGTCCATATTTTTATCTCTAGCCCAGACCTTTCTTTAGACCTTCAGAGTTATGTACCAAATTGCCCTCTGAAAACCTTCATTTAGGTCTGCAATTCTCAAGCTTCCTAATGCTACCAACCTTTAATACCACCCTCATGTTGTGGTCACTCCCAGCCATTAAATTATTTTCGTTGCTACTATATGAAGTATAGTATTTTTGTTGTTACTATATAAATTACCATAAAATAACTTTATGGTTGGGGGTTACCACCACAACATGAGGAACTGTATTAAATGGTTGCAGCATTAGGAGGGTTGAGAACCACTGGTTTAGTGGGCTAACGGACATCTCAAACTTAACACATCTAAAATGGAACTTTTGGTTTTCTCCCCTTAAACTTTTCCACCTGAAGTCTTTATCCTGTATTTGATGATGATTCCTGGTCAAAAGTTTGGGAGTCAACCTTTTTTCTGCTCTCTCTTTCATAGCCCACACCTACTTCATCAGCCAATTCTGTTGGCTCTGCTTTCAAAATATGCCTGATCACATCTTAACACATCCTGTTCTACCCTAGGTCAAAACCCATCATCTTCACCTAGATTATTGCAGTTTTCTACCTGGTCCTTTTGGGATGCCCTTGCCTTATTATAGCTTACATGGTCTTCATAGTCAAAGTGATCGGAAAACATACTATTTCTGTCCTCTGCTTAAAGCTCTCCAATGGCTCCACATTTCACTCAGAGTAAAAAAGGCACTATCTATAAGCTCATCCCGTCCACCCCTACCCCCAGTATCTCTTTGATCTCATCTCCTTTCTCTACTCTCTACCTTGCTTTTTCATTTCCAACCACACTGGGCCCTCCTGTGCTCCTTGAAAATTTCAACCATGTCCCCATCTTAGTGCCTTCAGACTGGTTGTTTCTAGTGTCCATGGAAAACACTATTTTCACCAAATAGTCACATAACCAGTTTCCTTAACACATAAGCCTTTGTACAAATGTGCTTGTTTAATGAGCCTTACTTGACTATTTCACTGAAAATTACAACTTGCCCCATTTCTGGCACTCTTGATCATTCCCTTAAATTGCTCTTTTTTTTTTTTTTTTTAGACAGAGTCTTAAGCTGTCACCCTGGGGTAGAGCTTTGAGGTTCTGCACAGCTCACAGAACCTCAAACTCTTGGGCTTCAGTGATTCTCTTGCCTCAAGCCTCCCAAGTAGCTAGGACTACAGGTGCCTGCCACAACAGCCAGCTACTTTTTGTTGTTGCTGCAGTTGTTATTGTTGTTTTAGCTGGTCAGGCCAGTTCAAACCCGCCAGCCTCAGTGTATGCGGCTGGCATCCTCCTCACTGTACTACGAGCACTGCCCAAATTGGTCTATTTTTTCTTAGCACTTATACCCCTTCCCCCCCAAAAAAACCTATATAATTGCTTATTGTTATTATTTTTTATTATTTGACTTTTCTCAGCAGAATATAAACTCCAACAGGGCAACAATAAAAATATGTTTGGTTCACTGGTGTATCTCAATCACCTATAGCAATAGCGCCTAGCACACAGTGCACATTTAATACATATTTATTAATTTGGGTTTTATTTATTTGTTTTGAGACAGTTTCTCACTTGTTCCCCAAGCTGGAGTACAGTGGTGTAATCATAGCTTGCTGCAGCCTCAGACTCTCTGCCTCATGCAGTCCTCTCATCTCAGCCTCAGGAAGGGCTGGGGTTACATGCATGAACCACTGTGCTGGGGGCGTATTTAGTAATTTGAATAAATAGATATGTAGTAGTGTCTGAGTGTACATAACGTGCTCTGGACTTTATATTAAAACTACTTGGTCCATAGGGCTAAAAATTATGATATCTATGAGCAAATCTATGGGATAAGAAAACTTTCATGCCCTCAGCCTTCCCTTTCCCAATCTCTTTCACTCAATCTGTTGCTTAATTGTCCTTTCTTAAGACACAGCTAAGGAAAGGCTTTATGGAAATAGTCCAATAAATTTAAACTTCAAAGCATGAAGTATAAAAATATAAAGGGGATGATCTATTTAGTTTTTATTATTTGATAATGTATGTTGTTTTTCAAAACCTTTCCATTTTGAGACATAAAAGTAACAGTTAGTGAAAGGAATGCATCTCAAACTAGATTTGGGGGCTCAATAAAAAAGGTATATTGGCGGGTGGCACCTGTGGCTCAAAGGAGTAGGGCACTGGCCCCATATGCCGGAGGTGGCAGGTTCAAACCCAGCCCCGGCCAAAAACCGCAAACAAACAAACAAACAAAACCAGGTATACTGGGGACAGAGAATTTTTGACAAAACACATTTTATAGGTGGTGGTAGTGGTTTCTGATTCACTTAAAGCAAAGAATGGCTTTAAATATAAAAAAAACTTTAAAGAATATTAATCTAAAGAGAGTTCATGATTAAAAATACTTTATTTGTTGAGAAATAGTCTGATAAAATTCACTTTGAATAAGGAGGTCCAGGGTTTGTCATTTTTTTCTATAAAACAGAATAAATTTAGTTCAATTTTTTTCAAAAGTAGGAAGATATATTGGGAAGTCACTGATTCACAAGATGAACAATTTCTTCTATGAGAACAATTATTTTCACAGTCTATTGGCTCCAATCCATTTCGCTAAATTTTAAGCCACATCAAGTGTCTAGATGTAGTTTGAAACAATGGGTGAAGAAAGGTAAGCATCATACATACTAATTGAGATTATTATATTACCGACTCATTTTGAGATCTATTGAACATTTTTTGAACATTTTTTGAGATCTATTACATTTTTTGAGATCTATTATATTATAAAGTAATGTGTTAGGGAAGGAAGATATAGCCCTTTCCCTCAAGTAACTGAAGAAAATTTAGCCAAAATATGAAAGACCTTGGAGTTTAAATGGGCACAGATGTCAACAGTGATGAGGCCTGACTGCCTCTGATGAAGGGTCAGAGAAGGAATTGTCTCAGTCACGAGGCAGAAATGGGAGTAGAATTTCAACAGGAACAAAGAAAAGAGGACATTACAGCCTAGGAAAGAAGCAAATCAAATTCTCAGGAAGCACAGTAGAGAAGCTAACGCAAAATAAAAAGTGAAGAATGAGGGGTGGACTTTGGGATTAGGACTCAGAATTGATGCATAAATAAAAATTGATTTGTTAATTCTTTAGGAAGAAATAGAGTAGATATACAGGTATCTAATTCAATAAAGAAGAAGAAAAGCATATTTACTGCAAATAAGACATGAGTGGAAGGTAATCACAAATAAAAAGGAGATAAAAGCAATGCTCTGAGATTACTTTTTCCAATTCACAATTGCATGCAAATACGTCTGAAAATCTAGATTAAAGTGATAATTTGGGAAAAAAGTATGATTTACCAAAACTAATTCTAGAAAAGCTAAAAAGCACTGTCAATACTTTTATAAATAAAAGATATTTTATAACAAACTTCATTTTTGACAAAAAAATTAAGAATAGAAATAGATGGATGCTTTTGTGACATAATAAAAATATATCGTCTTCAGTACTAATGCCAGGATTATGCTTAAAGGTGAAACCCTTAGGACTAGTTTTATTAAAGTCAGGATTTCTACTTTAATCACCATTATTTAATATTGAACTGGATGTCCTAGCCTATCAGACAAAAGGGAAAATATGAATGTATAAATATTGGAAAGGAGGAGATAAAGTTACCAGTATTGTAGATAATTTGGTTGTCTATCTGGAAATTTCAAGAAAATTGTTAAAGAAAAACAAAAGCCTTTAAAAGAAAGAAGGAAGTTTAGTAAGTTTTCCAGACCCAAATCAATAGTTGTCATTCAGACAACAACCAATTACAAAATACACTTTAGGAAAGACACTATTTTGAAACCATTGCAAAAGATTAAATACCTAGGCATTAAATGTATGTGATCTATAAAAGGTTGATATAAAAAAATTTTAAATCACTTTCACAGGACCACCAAGTAATTAACACATAGAAAAACAAATCAGTACTTAGATAATAAAACGACATCAGTATGTTGCACTAAGTTATGATTCATAACTTTATTGTGATTCAAATAAAAAAATTAGGATTTAAACTAGAAAACAAAATTCATTCTCAAGTTTACTGAAAAACATGTAAATAGCTAGAAAATAATAGGGAAAAATATAGAGTTAATATGGAAGAGGTTGTTAATAGTTCTGTGAGATATTACAATATATAATAAAGTTACAAAAGCTAAAAGAATGTGAAAATCACTTGATTAGACATATCAATGGAAAAAGAGTCCAGAAAAATGTATATATGTAAATTATATATATATATATCTAACATATTTTATAGATACAGAGAAGGTGATACTGGTGAGAGTTTATATCAATGGGAAACTGTATTTCTTATTCCAGTGAGACAGAGCCTCAAGCTATCCCCCTGTGTAGAGTGCCATAGCATCACAGCTCACAGCAACCTCCAACTCCTGGGCTCAAGCGAGTCTCCTGCCTCTGCCTCCCAAGTAGCTGGGACCACAGGTGCCCGCCACAACACCT
>CAUYTI010019917.1:0-11145 GCA_963575145.1 Galago senegalensis | reverse complement strand
GGATGACCATGCTCTTCTGGTTTGGAAGATTTCAGTTGAAAAGTCTGCTGTCATCCTAATGGCTCTGCCTCTGTAGGTCAATTGGCACTTATTCCTGGTTTCTTGTAGAATTTTTTCTTTCATCTTGACTTTGGAGAGGTTCATTACAATGTGTCTTGGAGAGGCTCTGTTTGATTTGAGATGACCTGGGGTTTGATATTCATCTGAAAGGAGTGTGTCAGGATCTTCAGTAAAACTTGGGAAGTTTTCATTTATGATAGCGTCCAGTAGGGCTTTCTTTTCTTTGGAACAGTCTTCTTCCCCTTCAGGGATACCCTATTATTCATGTGTTTGAATGCTTCATGGAGTCTTGTAGTTCTCTAAGCAACTGTTCTCCTTTCTGCCTCTTTTTTTTTCTGTCTCTTTAACTACCTGGGTAAACTCAAAAACTTTATCTTCTAGCTCTGATGTTCTTTCTTCTCCATCATCTAACCTATTTTTGATACTTTCTGCTGAATCTTTACATTCCCCGATTTTCTTCTTTATTTCCCTAAACTCTACCTTATCCTTTCTATTGTCTACATTTCTGTCATCTGACTTTTGTTTCTGTGTTTCTATTTTCTCATCCATTCCTTTTATTATCTTTATCATCCATATTTTAAATTCCCTTTCTGTCAAATCCATCAATTCTTTATAGGTGCATTCTTTTGCAGTAGCTGCCTCATGGTCCCTTTTGGGAGTTTCTCTGTTTTGGTTTTCCATGTTGCCCGAACTTTTCTTTTGGTTCCTCCTCATGGGTTTGTTCATCTTGTTCACCTCCTTGGCCTCCTTTTTCCTTCTTGCTTCCTCCTTTGATTCAAATTAGTTTGTTTCAGAGTGTGACCAAAAATACAAGAGTCCTTGCTTTTATTAGGAATATATATGTTGCAATATATTTCCCAGACACCAGGTAGCACTCTGGTTTAAGGAAATGGAGAACATGGCCAGCAACCTTTCTCTAGTTTATAGGCATGGTCCTGATTATTACCTTGGTTGACTTCAGTGATCACCTGATCAGCATTTAGTCCCTCCCAGTTTGGGATCTTAAAGATCTCTCTGATCCTTTGGAGGCAGGTTTCACAGTGCCCCCTGACAACAGTTTCTGGGGGGTGCAGTTGCCACTCAGCCTGCTCCAAGAGTGGATCCCTGATCAAGCAGGTGGAGCAGAGTCAGCCACGCTCCATGGCCCTGCTGAGAGGCCCAGTTATGACATTCTTATGACCTTCCCACAATAGCAGCCTCCTAGCATCCAGGATCTTCCCAGAATGGCTGCCTCACTAGCCACCAAACTGAAGGTAAATCCACTCTACGTGGTATTCAAACCTAGTTTCTGTATACTGTTCAAGTCCACCCACTCTTCCAAGCTTTCCACTCAATGTGCAGCTTACCCTGAAGACTGAAAACTGTAGAAAGGATTTCTCCCATCCTCCGCCCTCTTCATTTAGTAATGTTCCACCACATATTTCACATGTGGAATGTGGTAGATTTCCTTTACTGTGTATGAAATCAAATGATAAATAATCTTCATTATATTGATGCCTAATTGTTTCTAATTTAATTGCTGATGACTGGGTGAAGCAGGATTTGATGCACTACAGTCATTTTCTAATTTTTGTTTCTTTATTAAAACATGTTCATTTTTACTGAACATTATGTAATAAAAATAAAAAATGTCAAATCAAAAATAATAAAAATATGTAAATAAACAACTCATACTTTTAAAAAATAAATACAGGTATTACTTAAACACACTTGGAAAATGTTTAAAACTAGGATTTGCAAGGTAATTGTGTCCAGCTACTTCAATATTTCAAATCTAGACAGGACTGTATGACACATTCAGGATGAGCTATGCCTCCTTGCTCATACAACAAGGTATTGCTGAGGTTATCTCTCAAGGATGAATTCCAAATATTATAAAAAAGTAATAGAAATACTTTTTCCATTCTTAATATCATATTTGTGTGAAATGAGCTCTTCCACAATGAATAATATTAAAACCAAAATCAATCATGGCTAGAATCCTTGGAAAGATTAAGAGTATGCCTGTTTAAAATTAGGACCTACAAAGAAGATATTCCAAAAACAGTTAAGATCAGATATTTCATTAAATTTCAAATTATAATGAACCAAAAATAAATATGAATAGATTTTTTAAAACTTCAAAATGTTATTTTTTATTAGAAATTATGATTTAAAAAATTTTTAATATAGTTTTTTTTTACATACTAGATACTTGGCTTGACATTAACAATAACAGGTATACACAGATATGAGTTGTGTAAATCATTGAACAAAAATTAAAATTATGTTTTCCTAATGTTAACCACTTTCTAAGGTAAAGTTCAAGTTGTAGTTGAGCCCTTTACCAAGTGGGTGTGCTGAATACCCTTAAGAGTGCACATTAGGTGAGAACTTGCCAATCACCTTCCTTTCATCCCTTTCCCCTTCCCCTTCATTCCCTCCCCCTCACTGAAATAACTTGTGTTTTTCTTTAATGTGGGTGTATAGTTCTTTATATATTGGTTTCATATTAGTGTTGAGTACACTGAATACTTGTCTTTCTATTCTTGTAAGACTTTACTAAGAAGAATGTGTTTCAACTTCATCCAGGTAAATACAAAAGATGTAAAGTTTCCATCTTTTTTCCTATGGCTGAAAAGTACTCCATGGTATACATATAACAGTTTTTTAATCCATTCATGGGTTGATGGGCACTTGTGTTGCTTCCACGTCTTGGCAATTGTGAATGGAGCTGCAATAAACATTCTAGTGCAGATGTCATTATGGCAAAATGATTTTTTTTTCCTTCTGGGTAGATACCTAGTAATGGGATTGCAAGATCAAATGGAAGGTCAACTTTAAGTTCTTTGAGAATTCTACATACTTCTTTCCATGTAGGCTGTATTACTTCACAATCCCACCAACAGTGAGTGCATAAGTGTTCCTTTCTCTCAACATCCACACCAGCATCTGCAATTTTGAGATTTTGAGATGTGGGGTATTCTCACTGGGGTTAGGTGATATGTTTAGCCATGATAGCACATTTTGTTTGTGTTAATTAATCAAAAAAGGTATGTTCTTTCTGGGGGAGAGGAGACAGTCAAGATAATTCAAGTGTGTTGCTGAAGTTTAACTATAGGTTCAAGTGTGCCATGAGATTAAAAAGGTTGAAAAACACTGATCTAAGGTTTGGAATGTTTTAAGATAAGCAAATCTGCTAATTAGAGACAAGTCTTCCAGACATATACTCAGATTCAAGAGATCTGTTGGGTAATTGAGGACCTGCAGATGTGGTTTAAGCCCTACCAGTTTAGCCCTAGTTAATGATTACAAGAAGGAAAAAAGCTTTGTGAGGGCATGTTTGACCTCCGTTCTCATGACCAGCAGCTCACTTTTAGGGTTTTTGTGGGGTCCCGTTGGCCACAAGGGTTCCATTCAGTCTGCTGGGGGCCTTAAGATTTTATTTTAGTTCATACTGAAAGTCCATAGAGTGAGAATAAGATGGCCAGGCTAGGGCCAACATGACACAGCTGGTCTGGTCGGTATAAATCCTGCCTGGCCTTCACCCCCCATCTCCCACTTGCACAGCTGGTCTGGTCAGTTTTCAGGGGTCCTCAAACTTTTTAAACAGGGGGCCAGTTCACTGTCCCTCAGACCATGGGATGAGGGCCCTGGGATGAGTCGGCTGCTAAGCAGGACAGGCAGCAGCAGCAAAAACACCCGCCAGGTCAGATAAATGTCCTCAGCGGGCCACATGTGGCCCACAGGCCGTAGTTTGAGGACACCTGGTAGGTCCTGCCTGTTTTTCACCTCCTGTCTCTCATTATTACTATTTTATAAACTTATCTCCCACCCTAAAGATGTCTATCTTGAATAGTTTAGGTGAACTGATTTAGAAAATTATTATTATTATTATTATTTTATCTTTTGGGATTCATTGAGTGTACAAGGTATTAGGTTGCACTGATTGCATTTGTTAGGTGAAGTTCCTCTTATAATTGTATCCCACCCCAAGAGGTGTGCCATACAACATGACCCCAATCCCCGACCTGCCTCCCCTCTCCTCATTCCCCTACCTCCCACCTTGTATTAGATTATTTACTGCTTTCATATTAGAATTTAGTACATTGGATTATTGCTTCTCCATCCTTGTAATACTTTACTAAGAATGTGCTCCACCTTAATCCAGGCTAATAAAAAAGGTGTAAAGTCTCCATCTTTTTAATGGCTAAATAGTAGCCATTATAGCCAATAGTAGCCAATAGTAGCCATGGCTATATATATATATATATATATATATATATATATATATTTATTTTACAGCTTGTTAATCCATTCCTGGGTTGGTGGGAATTTCCACAATTTGGCAAATGTAAATTGAGCTGCAATAAACAGTCTAGTGCAAATGTCTAGATAAAAGGATTATTTTTTCTTCTGGGTATATGCCTAGCAATGGAATTGCAGGATCAAATGGGATGCCTAATTTGAGTTCTTTGAGGATTCTCCGTACTTCCTTCAATAAAGGTTGTATTAGTTTGCAGTCCCACCAGCAGTGTAAAAGTGTTCCCTTCTCTCCCCATCCATGCCAGCATCTGTAGCTTTGAGACTTTGCGATGCAGGCTATTCTCTCTGGGGTTAGGTGATATCTCAGGGTGTTTTGATTTGCATTTTTCTGATGATTAGGGATAATTAGCATTTTTCATATTTGTTAACCATTTGTCTATCTTCCTTAGAGAAGGTTCTATTTATCTCTCTTGCTCAGTGATATATGGGATTGTTGGGTCTTTTTTGTTGATTAATGTGAATTCTCTATAGATTCTAATTATTAAGCCTTTGTCCAATTCATTATATGCAAATATCTTCTCCCATTCTGAAGGTTGTCTATTTGCTCTGCTTATTGTCTCCATAGCTATACAGAAACTTTTCAGTTTAATTAAGGGGAATAGTGAGAGTAGCCTGTTCAGACTGTTCCAATCTTTCATTTCCAACATTACAGTTATAGACATTTAAGTTCAAAGTTAAGACCATGTTAACCCTTATCTTAAATAATAATTAGCAGAATCCATGACCCATTCTAAATAATAATCAATCAGTATAACCCCTGACCCAAAACAATATTCTAATTCAAAAGCTAATGTCCTTTCTATGAAGAAGTCTTCCATGGAAATTGCAACAACAACAAAATAAATGAACAGGAGATTAACTTTTGAATCAGAATATTCAGGCTACTCTCACTGTTCTTCAGAATACCAGCCTGATTAAATATTTGATAAATGAAAAAAAAATTGATAAATGAAGTGGGTGGACCTATTCCTGTGTCTCTGCATATTGGCTGATAGTACAGGCAGCTAGACCCTTTTCATAACAATACCATGTGCCCATGTTATTGTCTACCTTTCTCTGTTTTTTTTTTTTTTTTGTTTGTTTTTAGACAGAGCCTCAAGCTATCCACCTGGGTGGAGTGCCGTGGCATCATAGCTCACAGCAACTTTCAACTCCAAGGCTCAAGTGAGTCTCCTGCCCCAGCCTCCCAAGTAGCTGTGACCACAGACATCTGCCACAACACCTGGCCATTTTTTTTTTTTTTGGTTGCAGCCATCACCATTGTTTTGGCAGGCCCGGGCTGGATTTGAACCCTCCACCCAGGTGCATGTGGCCGGCACCCCAGTCACTTGAGCCATAGGCACCGAGCCTACCTTTCTCTGTTAAGTTAAGCATTTGGCTCTGTAGACCTGAGATATGCCACAGTTGAACTTAGAAGTCCCTATAATACCTTTGTATTTGCTACCACTGCCCTTCTCCTTCACTGAAGCCATGAAATCTACCAAAGGGGCTACCCACCCTTTATAAGTCCTACAGCAAGGCAGTGATCCAGAGGGAAGAGGAGCTGGGAACCTACTTGCATGTCTTAAAACTGTTAATATAGCTTGGCCTTGGCCCTAAGGGTGGGCTGAAAGGGGTGTTTGATTATGTGGGAAAGGAATTCTCATAACCTTGACAGGAGTATAGCCATTTGAAAAAACCAGGTCAGAAACCGGTGATGTCTTCCCAAGATGCCTGGAATTCCCCAAGGCCAGAGTTCCTGGAAACACCCTACATGTAATACTGACCTACACTGGAGAATAGCCCCTGACAGTATTCCAGGCTCACTTCCCCATTGCAGCTATGCTGGTAAGCTGTCATTGCTGATATACTAATAAAGCATTAGCTGCAAAGCTTTTTGTAACTGTAGGAGCTGAGCTGACACTTATTCAGACTCCATTCTCCAATTCCCCTCTATTAAAGTATTTTCTTGTCCCTGGACTGACCTCCTCTGCATTCTTGTAGACCCTCACCCTGGTTCTATGCCATAACCTCTCAGATTTTAGTAGGAATCATCATTCCTCATAGTAAGTAATTTCTGATCTGGTGATTGAAGAAAGGCACGAAGAAGGGCTGGGCCAAAGTATAGGGGTGGAGATGGGGGCTACCTTGAAATTCAGAATCATCTGAGTACTCTATTGGCAAACTCTTATCAAGCAAAACAGAAGACTGGCCCAGTTCTCAGGGACAGGAGGTGATATGGTTTTATTCAAAGGGGCTGAGGTCTCTTCTAATCCTAGCATAGGCCACAGGCAAGCAGACACCTCTCTTGTTCCTCTACCCCCCTTCCCTTCCCTCATTTTTACCCCTAGCCATGGCACCAGGGCCTCAGGAGAAAAGGGAAGAAAAATGAATGGGCAGAAACAGCTGGATGAAGCCAAGTACGCATTTAGTCTCCTAGGCTGTCTTTTGGTCCCTGCTTTCCCCTTCCCTCATACCCCTTTCTCCCTTATAGGCTTCTGGTAGGAGTACTATAGTGGAGCTGAGGGAGAAGGTTAGAAATTAGAGTAGGGCTGAGTAGGGGTGGGATTTGGGGAGAAAATTGTTCCAAATATTAAATGGTCTTGTGAGGTGGCCTCTTGCCTGGAGTTTGACCACCTAACTTTCTGTTTTTCCTCCAGCTCCCTCCTCCTTTCCCTCTAGTCTTGAACTAAATTGGGGGAGGAAGGTGGTACATAAAAGTTGACTGGGATTGTGTGTCTGATTCTTTGCAGGCTGGGGGTCAAGACTGCTTCCCAAAGCAAGCAGGTGGGAGCACATATATCTGTGGATTGTGTTGTTGCCTCTCAGCACTTGCTCCTTTGGCCACAGCAGGAGCAAGAGGCTCTTGGAAAACCCCAGCTCTTTGTCAGGTCTTCCATGAGTGCACCCTGGTTTCGGGCCCTGAGATTTCTCTATGCAGGAGCAGCCATGAACTGCAGAGGTGGCCAAAACAATAGCTACATCACCCATTCCGCCACCTCCAGATGTGCCAGGCAGCCAACTGCCAGGCCTGTCAATGTCAATGCCATTTTTTTTTTGTGGACCATGAAAAAAAACAAGGGAGTCCACAGAGGCTTACCAGGGGTATGAGTAGGTTCATAGGCTGAGGGTTCTTGCCTATGCCCTCTGTTTTTGCCCCTAGAAACAAAGATGGAAGGCTGAAGTAGACAGCTTATCTAGGAGTAGGAGACACTTTAATGGTCTGGGTAAGTGTTTTGACACCACTTGGTTTGCCTTTCTGTGATCCTCTCTCTCTCTCCTTTGATACCCAGTCTATTCCCCTCCTTCTCTGTTCCCAGGCAAGGAACTCATTAAGCACAAAGCAATTTTAGGGCACCCAGTAGAGAGACCCACAGAGGTTGCTGCTGCTGGTGCTACTAATGGTAAGTGGCTGAGACCAGGTGCCAGGGGATTTGGAGTCAAAAACCATCACTGTCAGGTCTGCCAACAATCAAGCCAGTTTCTCAAGTCAGACACCTCCTATGCCCTGTAGAGGCCTAGGGATCTCTAAGGCCCTCCAGCTTCCCATCACACCCATCTTCACTCCCTATCCTCTGCACTTAATTTCCCTTGGTGGCTCCTCTTTGTGTTCCCTTCCTCATCTCATCTCACATCTGTCCCAAGTTTTCTTTCTTTCATTCTTTCTTCTTTTTGCCAGGGCCAGGCTTGAACCTGCCACCTCTGTTATATGGGGCTGGCGCCCTGCTCCTTGAGCCACAAGTGCCACCACATCCCAGGTTTTCTAAATGATGACAAAGGATTAAGATATGTTCCTGTTCCCATCTTGATCATTTAGTCTGCAGTTGTGACTTCCTCTGCTGTATACTATGGCACAACTCTTCTCCCAGAGCCACTAGGCATCTCCCAAGATTCCCTGAAAGACATATGTTTCCATGTTTGGCTGGTTTTTCTCCTGGAACTGCTGGGCCCAGGAGAGACTCTGGCCAATCACTGTGACCACATCATGACAACACCTGAGAGTTTGCAGTCCTGATTATTGAAGATCTAGGAGGAAGGGGCAATCCTGGATCCCTATGTGGATTGGCCTTCCTTGGGTACCTGGACTGCCACATCACTTATGTGGCTTTCAGCCCCTTTCCTGCCCTGGCCAAGCCTGGGAAAGGAGAGTAATGCAAGAGGACTCTGTCCTAACCCCTGTCATCCCTCCTTTTGCTAGCAAATCCAATCCAGCTAAGAAGCAGACTCAGTTTCCCGTGAAGGGCTTCAACAATTAACTGATCCTGAAGGTGGGGGCATATGCCATAAGACCTACATCAGCACACTGAAGGTCTTTCCAGGTACCTCCCTCTATAATCTGACCAAGCCATCCACCCCTGGTACCTCAGCTGCTCAGGATCCACTGGTCTGAGAATTTTTCTTTGACTCAATCCCAAACTCTTTACCTATGTGCTAGCCTACTGCTATACTTGCAGCTTCACTGCCCTAATAATGTTTGGCAGGAGGTCCTATAGGAGGAATTGGCTCATTAAGACCTAGAGGAAGCACCACTGGCACCTTGCTCCAGGCTCAATTTAAGTGACAGGGACCCCTACACTCAGGACTTCCTGACTAGGGAGGCCTGTGAGAATGCCCACATGGATGAACACATTCTGATGAACTCCACTGAAGGGCAGGAACTGGGGAATGCTTGGAAATCATGGCTCTGGGTGCTTCTTGACAAACCCTGGTCTTCCCTAGAGGCCAAGGTAACTTGTTAACAATGTGTAGCACCATGATAGATACTTTTACCCCCAAAGAACCCTACCAAATTGCCTGAATGGCAACACATTTGGCATGGTGCTTGGGATCTAAATCTACACATCACTGAGGACAGTTTGAGGACATCCCCCAAAAGGAGGGCAAAAATGAATGGGAGTATAGTTAGAGAAGTGGGGATGGCCAATATATGAGGATATTTCTGACATGCCTTTTCCCTCAGGTCCTTACCCTGACCTCCACACTTTCTGCCATGTGTGCCCTGGTTATCTTCCAGGAGATGGAGACCCAGCTGTATTACTTCTTTGCCAACTTCACTCCTATAAGACAGGGGATGGGGGAGGGAACACCAGTAGCAGCAGCAGCCACTGCTGTAGCAGAACAATGGTCTTGTTTACTGCCATGCCCCCTACATGCTCTACCTGAAACTGCTCTGTGCCCTTTGGTTTGGAACTGAGCTCTTTGCTCAGGCCATTTCCTGCCCTGGTAAGTTGTGCTTCTGGTGTAGCCCTGTCAATCTAGCTGGTATCTTCTGTTCATTCCCTGTGTTTGGTGAAATTGCTGGTAGGTGACAAGCCTGAACATCAGCATCATCTTATCCTAATCCTTGGGGCCAATCATTATCTCTTTGTCCTTAAACTGTTTCATCTCCTTAGTTTCTTTGAAAAGTCCCTGGCCCTGAGGTTTCTGGTTCATATCCTCTATTCTTCCTGAAAAGAGGTATGTGCCTTTCTCTTGATTTTGGTGCCTGTAATCTTTTTAAATGTTTTTTTTTTTTTTTTTTTTGAGACAGAGCCTCAAGCTGTCTCCCTGGGTAGAGTGTTGTGGCATAGCTCAGAGCAACCTCCAATTCCTGGGCTCAAGTGAGTTTCCTGCCTCTGCCTCCCAAGTTGCTGGGACCACAGGTGCCCGCCACAAATCCTGGCTATTTTTTTTTTGGTTGAAGCCATCATTGTTGTTTGGTGGGCCGGGCTGGATTCGAACCCGCCACCTTTGGTGTATGTCGCAGGCACCTTAGCCACTTCAGCCACAGGTGCTGAGCCTGGTGCATGTAATCTTATTATTTGGCTCACTCTTTCTCTCTCTCTCTCTCTTTTTTTTTTTGAGACAGAGCTTCAAGCTGTCCCCCTGGGTAGAGTGCTATGGCTTCACTGCTCACAGCAACCTCCAACTCCTGGGCTCAAGCGAGTCTCCTGCCTCCACCTCCCAAGTAGCTGGGACCATAGGTGCCCACCACAACACCCAGCTATTTTTTGGTTGCAGCCATTATTGTTGTTTGGTGGGTCTGGGCTGGATTCGAACCCACCACCTTAGGTGTATGTGGCTGGCGCCTTAGCCACTTGAGCCACAGGCACCGAGCCGGCTTACTCTTTCTCAATGGGGAAATCTTGGGCACGTCCACTCCAAGTCAAAGTGAGCTTCACTTTGGAGATAAATTTACATGCCACTGGTGTACTGTCATAATTCTCACTACTGTTAGATATCGAGATGTCTACTCTCTTTTTGCCCGGGGCCAGCTCACTGGTATTGTTACAACCACCATGGGAATGTGTGTCAGTATCTTGCTGGTGCCCATATTTCTGATTTGCTTCCAGTATAATTATGCTACCACCCTAGCTTGCCAGATACTAAGGCCCAGTGGGGAATTACAATGGGTTCATTGGCCAAGATGGGTGGACTTTTTCTCTTCCTTCCTTTTTTTTATTTCTTACAGTAAATGCAATCATGGGGTACAGTGTGCTGTTTTCACATACATTTTGAAATACTCTCATCAAACTGCTTAACATAACCTTCATGTCATTCTCTTAGTCATTAAGTTAAGACATTCATACTCTGCTTTTAGAAAGATTCACTTGTACCCTTGTAAGATAAACCATATAGGTGACCCCACCAATCACCCTCCCTCCCCCATCCATCTGCCTCACCTCCCCTCTCCCACTCCCTTCTCATATTCTAAGGCTATAATTAGGTTATGACATTCCTATAAAAGCTATGAATTAGTTTCAAAATAGGGCTGTGTACATTGGATACTTTTTCTTCCATTCTTGAGATACTTTACTGAGA
>CAUYTI010019913.1:0-14986 GCA_963575145.1 Galago senegalensis | reverse complement strand
GGCGCCCGCCACAACGCCCGGCTATTTTTTGGTTGCAGCCGTCATTGTTGTTTTGGCGGGTCCGGGCTGGGGATTCGAACCCGCCACCTTAGGTGTACGTGGCTGGCGCCTTAGCCGGTTGAGCCATAGGCGCCGAGCCTGACCTCTCTCTTGATGCAAGATCTTAGTCCACTCTTTCTCATTCCTCAACATCTGCCTCCGTCATCTAAGAGCATTCCTGGAAATGCATTGCAACCCACATGCGTTCTTCCCCTTCCTCATCAGGCCATGGCTCTTCAGGCCTTCCTCAGGGGATGCATCTCCCATGGATGTCTCTCTGTGCCTGCCTTGTCCTCATGGACTAAAGAAAGCTGGGAGTGTCCTTGTGAGTGTGGAGCTAAAAGCACTGTGCTGCTAGTAGGGTGGTGACCTCTCTCTCTCAACCAAGGAGAACCCTCAAGTGGCACATCTTTGGCAGGAAGGTTCTCCCAGCATCTTATGGACAAAACTTATGCAGCTGCTGATCTTTACTTCTCACTTCAAATTAATCACTCAAACCTGGCAGGTGGGCTCTGGGAAGGTGATTATGCCCTGTTATCCACTATGATGCAACTAGTGGTGATTATCAGCCACTAGTTGCATAATACAACATGTGGAAATTTCTGAATTGGATTTCTTTTTATATAAAATATTCTGGGGGATTTTTTAATGAAGAAATTAAAACCTAGAGAGGCAAAACTTAAATAATGAAAGAAACTGAGACTGATGATGAGATTAGTGCCCAGCATTAGGCTTGTTCCTTTTAACAACAGAGGGATACAACTGTCTCATTGTACAAAAACAAAAAGAAGAAGAAGAAAACTCTTCTCTGGAAAAGATGATAATGAAGTTTTCTCTTATGAACATATGAGATATGTCATGTGAATACTGTCTATAGATAAATACATAGATATTCAAAATTAGTCATTTTTACCTGAAATAAGCCTTCACGGCATGTTTTCTGTGGTATTAATGCCCTTTACATGGATACCACAGAAAAGAAGAAATGATATTGATCATTTCCTTACATTTCATACAAGTAGAATGACTTGGAACAGATCTTGTATCTCAGGAACTTTAGGACATCAAGCTCTACCCCAAACCTGCAATGAGGCACATAGATCTTTGTTTCCAACTTTCTTTTAAATTTGTTTTTGTTCTGTCCTTGCATCTAAATCAAGATCGATAAGCCAACTTCAAGTAGTCCACTCATATTTTCAAACTTTTTGTTAATGGAGCTGTCTGAATTTACAAAGTAAGTCAATCTGGGTTTTGCATGGAAATAAGGTAATTACCCCCATTACTTTGTTAAAATAACATTTTTGCTGTGATAGATGAGCAAACCATAATCCTGTCCTTAATTTTCCTTTTTAAATTCAGACAGAGCCTTTCTCTTCTCACTCAATCAGTTTCCTTATTTGGTATTCCATAATACCTTAATAAAAGAGACCTCTTTGGTTTTTAAACAATTGACACAATATGTTTGTGAATGAAGTTTAACCCTTAACTAGTGGACTATGTTCTGATGGCTGCCCTATCCTCACATAAGCAAGATAATTCTTTTCCCTTTTAATGTGTATATTTCTTCTTCAGGTCCTGTTAAAAAACATTGACTACCAATAGTCATTGAATGGATTCCAACTGTGAAAGGCAGCTTGTCCTATACAAGCATAAATGAAAGACCAGGCTAAGCTGCAGTAAAATTCAATAGTCCGCATTCAAATGATTTCTGCAAATTGAAGGGCAATATTACACTCAAAATCTTTTTGGTACCTGGAAAGGGCATAGAAAGTTTCTTTATTAATTTTCTTTTTGCTTAATACTTCCAGTTCTTCTTAAAATTTTCAAATGTGTTTAATGAGTTCTCTTTTGTCAGCTAAGAATGTAAAATGAGGAATGTAAACAGGAAGCTTATGCCACTTTTAAACCCTTACAAGTCTCTAGAGTATCACCATAGTAACTTGAGATTACATTATGATTTTTTAACATAAGCAAATGGCCTTTTTTCAAATTCCCTCTTATGGAGAAGAGCTGCAGGGTGAATAAGCCACAGAAATGAAGTGCGCTTGGCTTGGGTTCTAAGGGCTCTGGCTCTTGCAGATGTTTAAAAATTCTTTCTGCGCTGCTCTTGAATGCATAACTAATGAGAAATCAGAGAGTCAACTTCTTTGAGGATTATTAATGTATTTATTTTTGAGCATTTAAAACATAGTAAAAAATCATTTAATATTTATATAGCAATTGTCCTGCTGCTAAATATTTGAATAACTGAGAAACACACAGGAGAAACTCCCTAGTTGACCTTCTCCCTACACTGACCACCTTCTTAAATTGACCTGATTTTCTTAAACTGGACATGCACCACATATACACATCAGTACAGTGGGCCTAGTTCCTTCACTGACCACCTCCATACAAGGACCAGTTTCTTATAGTCCCTTGGGTGGTCAACTTACAGAGGTTATCCTGTACTTCAAAATATATAAAAATATAGTTAGAAATATGTAAAAGGTTAATAATTTTTAGTATGTATACTGTGAATATTTATTTTGTTAGCATAAAATTAATTTAGAAATTATATACACTCAATCTTACAAATGTTATTATTTTCTTTTTTCCTTGTTCTTCATTAAATATGTAAGGTGTAAATAATTTTTCCTGACACTTCTAGGTGCTTTAAACGTTTCAAAACATCTATATTTCTGGATACTTTTCTAAATATTCTAGAATGTTTCTGGCTCTCTTGCTTAAGATGTATAGAACTTGAGCTATGCCAGCTATAAGAGGATATAAGTCTGGAAGCCTTTGAAGACTATAATTCTTTTATGAAAGATACAGACATCATTCTTTGTGAAGCAAGAATAAAATCATGCCCTTTATTCATTGTCAGTGGGCCTGCTCTTCCAGAATACATTACTATCTTTTATCTAATAGCCTATTACAGACTGCAGAGCATGTAAAAGCAGTAATATCGCTTAGGGTCTAGAGATTTCATTTTTTATTTCAATGCCATTATTAAATAACCCCTTAGATGGAAATTCAATACTGGCATGCTACATGATAAGCGACGTTAATAGCTCATGTTATGCAAGAATTGAGCAATTACTTGAAACTTAATAGTAGGCCTGTGAAAATGTGTAATTGGCCAGATTTTCATCCACAGTAATGTTATGTAGTTATCTTAGCATTAGCATATTAGACTGTAGTCCTTTGAAAAAAAGCTCATGAAATAGGGCCAGATTACTAAAGAGGAGACTCCTTTTATCTATCTCTATTGGGCTGATGGGGATAGAAACCCTTGTGGTTTGTTTGAACAGAAGTTGTAGTGCTATAATGGGATTTGAGTGGTGAAATCTTCAGTTTGGATATTCCTTAGCTTATACACATATATGTCCCCAAGAAAGCAGGTTTTTTTTTTTTAAATGGAGATTCTTTATAATTTGAAGAATATTTTAAGATTTAATCACACAGTAAATGGGAAAATTAATTTAAATTCGTTAACTGATATAGAAAAGGGGGAAAGTATTAAATATAAAAAGTCAGGAATGAGGAAAGAAAAATAATCACTGGCTGGCAGATTAGGAGTAATTATAATTAAGGATGATGATGTTATTATATTCAGAAAGCCGTGATATAGGAAAGCCACACTGGAAAAGAAGAGTAATCATGAAAATTTTGAAGTGTTGACTTATGAGCAAGAATCGTAGAGTTGTGCACTCATTGACTCAAACAGAATCTTCTGGCATTTCATAACTCAGGAAAAATTTCTTTTGTTCTATACCAGTGACAACAAATGAACTCTTAGAAGGTCATGGATCTAATAATTAAATGGGATTTGAAAAGGGTCTTTAACTTGGAATTCTGAGTTTCTAAAGCAATGAAGAAAAATTATACCCTGGAAAAGCAAAAAAAAAAAAAAAATGGAAGCAAACAGAGTTTGTTATAAGGTATAAATTTATGAGTCCTATCTATGCATGCTGTATGCTGAAAAATGAATGGACCTTTCCAGAGATGTTTATGTCCTAATCTACAGAACCTGGAATATGTTATCTTACACGGTAAAACAGACTTTGCAGATATAATTAAGGATGTTGATATAGAGAGATTATTCAAGATTATCTGGGTCAGCCAGTGGAGTCACAAGCATTATAAGAGGGACACTGAAGAACGGGAATTAGAGAGAAAAGACATAAAAACAGGCGCCAGCCACGTACACCTAAGGTGGCGGGTTCGAATCCCCAGCCCGGACCCACCAAACAACAATGATGGCTGCAACCAAAAAATAGCCAGGCGCTGTGGCGGGCGCCTGTGGTCCCAGCTACTTGGGAGGCTGAGGCAGGAGACTCGCTTGAGCCCAGGAGTTGGAGGTTGCTGTGAGCTATATATGCCACGGCACTCTACCCAGGGGGATGGCTTGAGGCTCTGTCTAAAAAAAAAAAAAAAAAAGACATAAAAACAGAAGTAGAGTGCAGGGAGAAGAGAAGAGGTCACAGCACTAGCTTTGAAGGACGGCACCGTGAGTAAGGAGCACAGGCAGGCTCTACAAGCTGCAAAGGCCAGGGACTGTATTCTTTCCTGAGGGTCTGCTGAAGAAATGCAGGCCTGCCAGTAGCAGCTGTGAATTTCTGACCTCCAGATAACGTAATGAATTTTTGTTGTTTTAAGCAACTAATTCTGCTGTAATTTGTTCCAGCAGCAATAAGATGTGAATATAATGCAGGGTCTCTGTATACTAACCCCCGTGAAGTTACTAAGCTTCGTGTGCCTGTAGCTGCAGTGTGTGTCCCTAAGTCCTTGCATCTCTTAGCTGCATCTATCTATCCCAATTCCAAGGAAGTATTTTTCTTCTTTCCTCCCTCAGTGTTCTGTTTTAAATGTGCATATGCACATGAAAACTGATTTGTCCAAGGCCTCATTGGCCTGAAAACATTTCTATAGTCAAGGCAGTCGTAAGTATTAAGATTTCATTGGCAGTTTTATCCACTTTGCAAAGGCCCCACCTCCCAGTGTTCCTCGGAGCCACCAGAAGTTGCTTTACATTTGCTTACAAAACAGTGCACAATTGCTGGGAGATTACACTGCTCTCTGGACACCACAGTGCTCCAAAGATTACCTCCAGTCGATTTTGTTGTGCTAGCATATCCTGTGCTCTGTTCTAGGTACCATTGGACCCTCTTAGAGCCATCCTCAAAACACTGCCACAATTTGCAGGTTAGTTTTTAAGGAAAAAAATGAAGAAAAAAACAGTTCTTTGTTCTTGGTACTCTTCTGGCTAAATGAGTCAAAGGCAAGGCTCCCAATAACTGACAGTTTTTAATGACCAGTTATTTCATGGTTCATTTAGCCCCTGTCCATTATTCATGGGATCCAAAAGTGAATCCAAATGAGGAATACCTGGTAGACAAATTGAATGAAGATGCTGCATCATAATCAGAATTGTCCGCTGCCCTTGACAGTCATGGCAACTGACCCTTTTGGATCAACTCCTTCTTCATCCATGAAGTTTTCTTTCCATTATCTCCCTCTTTTTCCAAATGCATTTGTAGTCAATCTCTTTTTGAAATTTAGAATGCTGTGGTCAGCTTTGAATGCGGCTTAAAGTTCCTGAAATCTCATGAAAATCAACTTTTGGCAGGTTTTCTCTACCTGTCCACCAGTGATGACATAATGCCCCTTTACCTCAACTTTTACGCTTGTCTAAGCTTGATATGATTTTGATGAGCTGGGAGGGACTAGTATGCTTCCTCACAGTGTCCAGCCAAGATTAAAATTCTGATCTACCTGAAAAAATTGCTAGGTAAACAGTTTTTGTCCAAAAAATAGAATCTATTTTATGTTTGGAGTTTTGTTGTTAAAATAGAAAAAATCCAATCCACCTGTGAATACTGCATTTGCAAAATGTGTCATCACCTGCAGGATTTGTAAGAACTGTTTATCCACGCCAAACAGAAGAGGTGGCTTTGAAGTCTGCCCTGTTTAAGTCGAGTCTGAGTAAATAACCAGAAATGCTACCTGTGGCCAAAGTAGTTGGTAAGTGAGGAATGACTTTGGTTCTTTCCAACCTTACAGTTAAGTAATGGGTCCATTGGAAATAATAACTTCAACTTTGAACTAATTTAAATTAAGAATTGATTTATTTGAACTAATAATTTCAACTTTCTTTAAGTCATTTAAGGACTGTTGGGAAAACATAGGAAAAACAAATAATGATTTCACACTTTACTCAGAGAAATTGACATCTGCTCAGTAAGAATATCATGCTCTAGTAACGATTTTGCCTTTGCGTTGCCTAACTGGTCATGCATAACAAATTTACCCAAATATTGACAGCTTTAAAAAACAGAATTATCTCACCCAGTTTCTGAGGGCCAGAGATCTGGAGCAGCTTAGCTGTACGGTTCTGAACTAGAGTCTCTCATGAGGCTGTAGTCAGGCGACGTTCATTGGAAGAGTTGACTGGAGTCTGTTTCCAAACGTCGGCAGGAAGCTTCCCTTCCTTGCCAGTTGGCCCTTTCCTTTTGGCTGATCCTGTTGTCAGCTGGCTAACAATAAAGTGAGGGGAATGAGGAGAAGGAGCCACATCACTAGTTCTAGTTACTGTATTTATTAAAAGCAAGTCACTGAGTCCAGCCCATATTCAGTAGGAGAAACTCATGTACCTAACAGAAGGTGGCAGGCATTGGGCTATCTTAGGGTAATGCTACCACCGTCACCAAATTGCTAACTAATTTGAGCAAGAGACTGTGCCTCTTGGATTGTTTGATTTCTCTCAGTTTACGGGTTTTACTATATAACTTTTTCTACATCTCTCTGGGGTCTCAAGAATGATTACATAGCAGAAGATTTAGATAGAAACATAATCAGTGAATGGGAAGATTTAACTTTGGAACTTTGTTACCTATAGTCCAATTCTGCAACGTGATGCTAACTTTATTTTATTTTATTTTTTTAGGATATTTTATTACAATGACCAGCAGCAATTGTAATTAAGTATCATAGGTGATTTTACACGTCACTATTTAAGGATCATTTTTCAAATCCCCTCATTTTACTATTATGGAAATTAAGATCCAGAATTGTTTCAGATGTTGCTATGAGTCACAGGCTAATTACCGAAATTTATCTTTGTAAAATATCCTATGTAATAAGAATATATTTTGCTAAGGAAATAAATTAAATAACACATATTGAGAAAATACTATATGCTTAGCACTGTCCTATGTGCTTTTAATCTTCCTAACAATTCTAGCCAGGTAAAACAAAACGATTTTCTTTGGTATATATACCTTGGCACAGTCAGGATTTGATACCACACAGTCTGGCTCAAAAACTTAGCCTCTCAATACGTTTATTCTCTTGTGTATAGAGAGGCTGCTGCAGAATTTGCGCATGATTCTAAAGCAAATTCAAGGCAAAGGCGAGACTGCAGCGCACTTGTAAAACCGCACATGGAGGGAATTCACAATAAGAGCAGATGCCATGGTGGTTCTGGAATGGCTTAAAACTTCTGTAAGTGTATTCATACCCAAAACTTCAGGAAAATAAAAATAAGAGAGAATGGATCAGATCTAAAGTAGGATTTTGAGCACAGGGCACATTCTTCAATTCTAGGAAGTCAGTGACTCCAATTTCTTAATTACACGTCAAACTCAGTAATTTTACATGTTAAAAGCATAAAATTCTTCTGTTGCTATAGTGCCTGTTAGAAATGATAAGTTCATCTTTTGTCTAGCCACGTTAGGAAGAAGTTGGGCTTCACTGTGGGGTAACATGATGACAGTAACTAGGTATGAATTGACAAACACCAGTCTCAGTAAACATCCATGACTTCTCTTGTTTTTGTTTTCAGAGTGAATCATTGGCTGGAGAATCCCTGGAACAGCTTACAATGAGGTACACAGAATGACTAAACATTCTCCGAAGCCCTTTTTTCCCGGTATTTTATCTGTGTTGTAGACCTACTCAAAAATTCAGAGAAAATTCTGAGTATATTTGTTGCTACAGTGAAAACAGCATAGAACACACAGCCATTATCGAATGTTTTCAGGAAATAGTCATCTGAGTTAGAGTGTCAACACTGTGGTTTTTTTTTTCTGCTTCAATATCATTCATACAGATTGATAAAGAGAGTGACAGAATTTTTGTACTGAGTAGAGTTGGCCAGATAAAATATAGGACACTGAGTAAAATTTAAAATTCAGATAAACCACAGATAAATTATTTAGCGTAAAATATTTGGGTCACATTTATACTAAAAAATTCATTGCCTATCTGAAATTCAAATTTAACTGGCATTTGTATTTTTACTTGCTAAATCTGGCAACTTTAATTTTTAGGTCTCAACAAGAATTGAGGATGTTCTGATCTGTTATGGATGTGGGGTCTGGTGGTCACTTTCTTTAGAATTCCCCTTTAAGCTATAATCTAAGAAACAGTAGCACCTCCCTACTTTATGAGAAAAGCAGAAGCTTTGAGGTAAGACTCTCTGAGTTGTAACCTAGCTCTGTTATTTACTATCTGAATGATCAGAAACTAAGTAGTTAGCATGTGTATATTTCAGCCTGTTTGAATGAGACATGTGGAATAGGTCTATGTATGTCTATTTTCCTCACTGGACATACATTGGACTATCTATAATGTCCTTATAAAGGATTCTTCTGAAGATCAAATGTATCTAAAACGCTTAAGGTTCTCTCATACACATATATAGCTCAAGTATATATTCCATTATTGTTTCCATCTTTCTTGTTGCTATAAAAACGTGTGGCCTTTATTGTTGATATAAAAATATACACCTTTCCTGCTTAAATGATATTATATTCATAATAATTTGAGTATTATCTAATTTTTTCTACATGTATAATCCTGGTGAGCCATTCTGGATTTTTTGCTTTCATTTTTGGAACTCTCAGGGAGTGTCTGATGTATTCTTGCAAACTCTTCTCTTATATTTTCTATTTCCACCCTATTTTTTTAAATTTGCTTCCCATGAAGCATTTTAACAATATGTATCTCCTCTGTTACTTCAGCTTCTGATGTCCTTGAGACTGTCAATCTTTTATTTGGTATTAATCCCTTATGCTTCCAAAGTCATAAGCCTTGGAGGGGTATAAAAGTAGGGTACAAAAGTATACCACATTTACTCCAGTGATTGATATACCAGGAATGAACATATTTCAGATACTAATAGGGACAATTCTCTTCCCCTTAGCATTTGAGGTATGTAAAGGGCTACTGCTTTGGTTCAAATATTTCAGTTTTCCTTGTAAAATTGTTCTTTGTAGGGGCCAAATCTCCAAACATAAGCCTATTCTTATTCTCCTTTCCTTCCTTCTACAAAAGTGGAATTCAGAACCTCTTGAGTTACCCCCAGGATAAGAAGATAAGTAAGGTGAACCACATAGCAAACCACTTTCCCCTTCCAGAATATTCTGTACATTTAAATACAGTCACTTTATTCATTTAGCATTCACTGGAAAGAATGCAAGGTAGAATTCAACAAGATGTACCACAAGAGGTAGACAAAAGAAGCTCATTCCAAAAATGATCACAATTGCCGAGTATTTACCAGAAAGAAACTGAACAAATGACTGTTCAAACTGAAAGCCACATAGAAAGGCTTAGAAGAATAGTTCGAAATAAAGGGTGTTTTTTTTTTTTTTTTTTGGTTTTAGGGGGTGAATATTAGTGTCTGTATGATCCGTTTCGGGGAGGGATCCAGACCCTTTGGGTATAAAGTAAGAGGATTTAATGAAAGGATATACTGGGAAAATGGCAGAACCAAAAATCAAAAAATATATATTTTTGTTACGTCACAATCCAAAGGTGTGACAGTGGCAACAACACCCAACTATGTCTCAGCCAAAGAGAACTGCTTGGAGACCTCTGAATGAAACTGACTGCTTTCTGGCCATTGCTACCTTGTACATGCTGGCCCAATTTGCTGCAAAACTCTCATCTCCTCATCTTTCTGAAATTGTCTTATTCTTCCCAGAAACCAGTTTCCTTCTGCTTAAATGTCCCTGCCCTTCCAGTACTGAGACAAACATTTTTACAGACTAAGCTCTCTGGCAATTGCATATGTCGCTTGCTATTTTAATTATTTCTTTGTATGTATCCCTCATCTCCTTGGAGGTATAGGCCATATGCTGCTCATTTCTGTGTTACATGTGACCCTTTAGCACAGACCGTATGCATAGCATTCCTTAGTAATAGCTTGGCAAATTGAACACACTGTAATTGTCCTTAAAGAAAAAAAATGCACCTCTGAATAATTTCATTCTATCGTATGTGTTATTCTATACCACTAAGCATGTTTAAAGCTCTAAAGAATTATGTAAAAACTATATAGATAAGAACAATTTGGAATGTCAGGAATTAAAAGATACATATGTTAATTTTCTGATACCTAGATGCTCATCTCAATGTTAATACGTGTCTTTTATTTTGTTTATCATGCCTAGAATCCAGATGAAATTTTATCAGTTCATCAAGCAGTACAGTAGACTTGACTTGTATTCAAATCAGTATAATTAGTACAATCTTAAAATCAAGCAAATAAAATAGCTAAATGGACTTGGATTTTTATTTTGACTTTTTAGTGCTTAATAAATTGAAATGAAGGAACAGCATACCTCCCTGGGATCTGAAGCATAACTTTTTGGATAATACCAGCTGATTTTACAGACTTTGGCTAGTCTTCTGAATTCCAGCATTTTTACTTGATCCAGACACAGTTTCATTTGTAGAAAATATTGATGAATTTTACACCAGAATTGAATACAATTTTTTATTTCTAGATCAGAACCTTGTTTATCCAAAATATACACAATTATGTAATGGATTTAAATTAGGCTGAAACTTTCTGGTTTTTTTTTACAAACTGGCAGTAAAAATGAACATTTATTAAGGTGTACACATTCAGTACTGTGCTAGGTGCTTTGAATTTAATTCTCAGTTTTCTAGAAGATGGGCATTATTGCTGTCCTCACTTCATAAGACTAGGAGCTGCGGGAAGAGTCTACATCCAGATCTTATTCTCTTAAAACCTGCTCCAATTAGCTGTGGGACAGCCACAAAATCTTTTCATGAATTGTGAATAAAATTTGCTAATTCAGGGAATCAAGTTTTCTGGGCACTAAAGTTACCATGTATAGATGAACTCATGATCAGTTAGAAGCTGAAATTTCTTTTGAATCCAAAGCAAGTTCATGTTCTCCAAGGCCACAGATCAAGTGATCATTATAATATGACCACAAGGGGATGTTTGCTGAGGGGAGAGAAGATGTACCTGATTTCCCCTGGAAATGTCTTACCGTGGAAATGTGTGCCATGATTTAAAGCAAGGCCTGAGCTGAGGTTTCACCTTGCTATAACTTCTCCAGTGTGTTAGAAAGCTCTTCCTGTGGTTCTACATTCTTTATACCTAATCATATCATGGGCTGGAACATTTCACAAAAATAAGATAGTTTTAAAAAGGTCGTTTCCAGGGTAGATACTAAAAAACATCATAATCTTCTAACACAACACAATTCAGTTACTCTTAAATGATATTCCTTTCTTTTTAGTGGCTATTTCCTATGATATGTTGACAAGTTCAACAGAGCTAGGAGATGGGTAGATCAAGAGCTTTGGCTCACAGCAAAGGGGAATTCTATCATCAACATAAAATTGAATAAAGAATGCAGTCTGGAACCAAATAGCTGAAAATATAGATTTTATCTAAAGATAATTATGCTAAATGCACTCATTTAATTTAATAACTATATTATTGTAACTGCAGATTAAAAACATATGCTGCAATAAAAGTTTTGGAGAATGCATTATAGAAAATAGGAAATTGACTCATTTAATAAACTTCTAATGAGGAACATAAGAACTCATCTTAGGCAGCTGCAGAAACTCAAGGGCTTAATGTAATCTCTTTCTTCAGCTCCTTTTTCCATATTTGAAGTACTTAATGTAGATCATTCCATATGAGCCTATTGAGGTTTCATCTCTCCATTAATAGTTTTATAGGCTAGATGGGAAAACAACTCACAAAGAATTATGGAAACCCAGATTTCTATCTGTATGTTTGTACATGTAGTCAACATTATATTTTTGGAGGTATAATATCCATAATAGTATTGAATATAATCCTCCACACTGATATATGAACATTATTCTTAAATGGACATTTATTAAAATTCTAATATATGCCAGGCACGGTTCCAGGCACTTTGGGATCCATTAGTAAACACAGTAGCCCTCAATCCCTTCTACTCTGAAGTGTGTATTCTAGTATAAGCAATAGAAACAAGTAAAAATCATAATTAGTAAGTAAATTACATAGGATGTTACTATATAAATATTACTAAAATAAAATATATAAATATGTAAATATTACTAAAAATAAATCAGATTAAAGAGGATTTAGGAGGAGTAGGTCTCCCTGAAAAGATGACATTTGAGCAAGGACATGATGGAGCAGAGGGGTTTTGTCTGGTAGGTGTCTGGAGCAGAGGGACAGACTCCAAACAACAGGAACATCCGCAAAGGCTCTGTGAGGCAGAAGAACAGGAGTATGGCATGATCTGACTTCAATTTTTGGAAGAGTCATTTGTTTTTGTATTGTTTTGTTTTGTTTTTACTTAATAAATACACTGTCTGAATATGTTGGGATGAGCAGAGGTTCTAGATTTCCTAAAAGAGATAATAGCTACTACAAATATGATAAAAGCAGATTTTGAATTTCTTTTGAAAGTTGAACCAGCTGTATATCCTGAGATACTGGATGCAAGAGGTGAAGAGAAGAGAAAGATGGAAGATTCCTCTGAAGTATTTGCACTAAGCAGCTGGAAGGATGAAGTTGTCTTCAATGGGCACAGAGAAGACTGTGGGTGGGGGTAGAGTGAGTAGTAGGAAGAGGAAGAAAAGTTTGGTTTACTTTGAGCTTGAGATTCTTGTTACACATCTGAGTAGCATTTTGATAGGATTCCCTCTTCCCATTAAAAACCCCTGACCTTAGTGCCACCCTTCGTGACACTCTCCGCCATGGTGACAATCCCTGATTAAAAGGTCTTTATTCCTGCTGACATGATGTAGCTCAGATTTTTTTCTTTACACACAGACGTAGATAAGCATCACTGCCTGGATGAAGTTTGAGAGTCAGGGTAACCCTATAATTTTTCTTTTGAGGCTACCCTAAATTTCTCTGAGTCGTCTCCTTACTACCATCACTCAGATTTCTTCTGAGTAGATACTTTATCTATATCTAAGTGGGGATAGACGCGTCACAAAAGCCACATCATTTTACCTGACAACTTATTATTCTCTGTGGGAAAATAACGGTTTTCTGCATTTTCCTAGGATGGGCAGAAACTATGTGATATCTGAAAAATCAATCCGACGATTTCCTGACAACAAACTTTTTTCAAACTGCTTTGTAGCCATCAATCCATCCTCTATGGCAACTTAATTTTTTTTTTTAATTGGTAGGGTGAGAGAACGTACTAGAACAGCTCTTCTGAATTTTACCAGGAACTAAGGTCTGGCTGACGTGAGGGAAGGCTAGTCTTCTTGTTTCTATGGACAGAACACTTCATTGGTATGAGGGGGACGGAGATCTCAGTCTTTAAACTATCGAATCTCTGTAGTTTGTATGTTCTTATTCCTTCAAAATAGCTCATGTATCTTCTTTGCCATCTGCTAGAATTTAACGAAGAGAGAGTTTATAGGAAATTACTTCCCTGGCACCCAGACACTAGGGAATAGGACATTTAATAAGAAATAATCAAAATAAAGTCCAGAACACGTGCAATGAAAATATGCCACTTCTTCATTTCAAAAGGCGCTTGTTAAGCATTTCAAGAGTTTTGTTATTGTTTTTAATTTTATTTTATTTTTCAGGCTTTTATTCTGTTAAAAAAGAAAGGCTTCACAGTTTTTTGAGGGTTTTATAACCTATTTGGTAATAAGTGACGAGAAAGAGATGGGTAATGTATGCTGGTGAGTAGATCGCCTTTGTTTTGCTTGTGGCACACAAACAGATGTCAGGAGGAATGCCTTTGTGCGTGAATCTGAGAGCAGAGAAGTGCTGATGCAGCAGCTCATATAGCTGTATTATCTGTCTGCGTGCTTGTTCTCTCCTGGTTTATAGAGCAGGGCTTTTCCGTCAGAATGTAAATCAATAGAAAGAGAACTTTAGGACTATTTAGAATTCGAACCGCTTGTACTAAAGGCATAAACCTCTTTGATTATGTCATATTTCCACATATTCACTCATTTAGTAAAACCACAACTGTCTTCTTTCCCATTATCCTGAATCTGTGAGTCTGAAAGACGGAGCAATGTACCTAAAAATGAATTTCTAAACAAGACATTTATTCCTTAAAAAAAAAAAAGTAACTACAAATACCGAATTCTCATAATAAGATTTTTTGTTAGTGAAAGAACGCTTTACTAGAACTGGTGAACTGAAGCCTACAAGACAGAGGAACTCTGCTAGCACTCTTCCCTTTCAATCTATAGCCACGAGGAATTGCGGAGTGTAAAAATGCCACCCTTCTACTGGGTGAAGTACTTTGGGAGTTTGTGCCTGTGCTTTATAGATTTTGTAGTTAGCATTTTTATTAAAAGACCAAAGCAATAAAGTAATGAGGATGAAAAATGTCCTTAGGATCAACAATGAAGCTCAAACTAAGCGTACATACTTAAGATGCTCCAACTGGATAGCTCGTTTTGTGTGTATGTTATAAAGAAAAGGTGGCAGAATAAGAGAGAATAAAAAATAAAAATCTACTTCTATTGAATTGGGCCCTAAGGCCATAGATTTCTGCATAACCATGTTGTAAAACTGATTGAGTATATTATTATTCAAATAATCATTCTCTCTTGTGCAGGCGTGTCACTGTTTTTCTCTTGGTTTCATATTAGTAATTGAGTACATTGGGTACTTGCTTTTCTATTCTTGTGATAATTTACTAAG